>JAAGAY010144560.1:0-55883 GCA_011801015.1 Ardeotis arabs | reverse complement strand
TGATAGCGGTCTTCCAGTACCTCAAGGGGGCCTACAAGAAAGACGGGGAGAGGCTGTTCAGTAGGGCCTGTTGTGACAGGACTAGGGGTAATGGTTTTAAAATAGAGGGAGGCAGATTTAGATTGGATATTAGGAAAAAAATTTTCACGATGAGAGTTGTAGAACACTGGAACAGGTTGCCCAGAGAGGTGGTGGATGCCCCATCCCTTGAAACATTCAAGGCCATGCTGGATGAGGCTCTGAGCAACCTGATCTAGTGGGGGATGTCCCTGCTCCTTGCAGGGGGGTTGGACTAGATGACCTCTAAAGGTCCCTTCCAACTCTAACAATTCTATGATTCTCTGATTCTATGATTATTGTTGTCCCCAGATAAGGCAGCAGAGCAGGTGCCTCTAGGCAGGCTGGTTCAACAGCTGCCAGCACTCTGAGACAGTGTCTTAAAGGACTTGGGGAAGATTTAAAAAAATATGCCATGTTTCCTGTGTGGCTGTTGATGACATGTATGAGGGAGAAAGGGGTGTGTCCACAGTCACATACATTTGCCCATGCTAGCCTATAACTCAGGATAACGTGGCCATTGCACTCATAGTGTACTTCTGCTGCTGACATCCTGCATGCTTTGTTGCCACTACATCCAAATATTTCTGGAGATTCTTAGCCCCTTTCACTCCATTAAGATGTCATTAAAACCCAATATTTTAAATGAGTTTATTGTAAACGTCATATACTTCATAACCCACTTGTTCTTGTAAAACATGACAAGGGTGTCCAGAGCTAGATGCTTCGTTCTGCCAATATACTGGTGCAGTGATCTTGGACAACTGTCCTTATTGTGCTGCCTTCGTTCCATGTGACACCATCACCCCTCTTCCTTTCTTTGAACTGTGAGTGTTTTCAAGTGAGCCACTGCCTGACATGAAAGAATCTGGTTGTTCTTACAGTGCTCTTACTTAAGTAATACAGTGCAAAATACAACAGCAGCCACTTGTATGACAGCAGCTCCATGTTAACTAGTAACAAATCTATTCAGTTTCAGGCTATGAGTGGTCACAGCCTATGTTTCTCCTCAGAGATCTCAATTCCTGGATGCCGTCTTGCCGTTTCCAGTATAAAAGTTACACATGTGAAGACAACACACGACAACTGTTTGGGAATAGGACTGTTTTGGGTTTTTTTTTGCTGAAAAATAATTCAGTTTCTCTCAGTGCTTGCTTCTTAAATTAAATTATGTCTTTGAATTTTTTCTAAGTAACTCAGGCCTGAAAATGCAAGGGGATACTATAAGGTTTTGTTAAAACCAATATATGCTGCTGTAAGCACTATGTTGGTCACAAAAAATTCAAAGAAAGTGCAAGTGCTGCTCTCTTAGCACTTAGATTTTTATTTTTTTTTAAATAATTATGTTTGTGTAATGAGGGTATTTATTGTTGAACTTGATATCAGGAAAACCCATTTCTCATGTCTATAATAAATAACAGCAGTGAAAACCTCTCTTTTGCTTGGTAGCCCATTCTGCAGTCTATGCTACCACCTAGCCAGGGCTTCAGAAGATGTGCTAGCTTCAACTATCAGAGGTAGGCTTGTTTCCATAACAGCTGTACCTTCACTGATAGCTGATATCACTGGAGGGGGGTGACATCTCAGATCATCAGGGAGAAAAAGGTCAACAGTGCGCAATAATTGAGTTTTATGGGGAACTGAGGGCATACTGGACCTCTTAGAAATTCCTGAACATGATTAGTCCTGAAATCTTGTTAGATACAAAACATAGCAGTAAGTTAAAATGGGAACTTTGATTCAGCAAGACTGCAGGATCAAACCCTGCATGAGTCATTGCATCAGCCCCGGTAAAATCTGAGGAGTACTGCAACATGATACTGCAGACACTCAGTGGAAGAGTGTAGGGCTGCTGATGGCAGGAAGTGAAAAAAGCGTAACAGCTAATGAAACTGCAGAGGGGATTTCTCTCGGTAGAATTGCTCAATGGTAGGTTTGGTAAGGAGAGCAAGGAGAATGCCTGGGTGGATGCAGAGAGTGTTCTGGGATCTGCAGTGACCACAGGAGGTGAAGAGGATGGTTTTAGTGACTCAACCGAGTCACAACATCTTCAGCAATGTTGTGTGCCCTGTGCACCAGGGTGCTGATTCAGTCCTGACTCGGAGGGAAGAGAGCCATCTCTCTGAGTCACCACCGCCAAATATTTTCCTTCGAGGTTCCCAAACAGGATGTGCCACGTGGGTGCCTCTTCCTCTCCTGGGAAATCTGATATCAGACCTCAACATGAATGGCACGTATATTCGGTAGGAGGACTTCTTCCTCAAGTAACCTTACTCAGCAAAGTATACTCTCCGGGCATATGGCTGGATTAAAACACTTTATAAGATCTTTCTGTTATACAGAGAAAATGCCTATGCCATTGTATTATAGGAGCAGTTAAGTTTCAGCTAAAAGTTTAGAATGAAAAGCTGCTTTTCTACAGAAAAAAACCCAAAAACCTGCTCTGAACTCCATAAGAAAGGCAATGAGAATATAATTCTTCTCATATTGCCATCCATCTGGAGTAATTTTTGTGGGATGTCATTTATAAGATTGTTTCTACGGCACTGAAGTACTTGAAAAAGTTGTGCTAGAGGCAACTATGATTTTTCTATCTGTGTTTACAAGCAATTTTATTTCATCACACCTAAGAGACAATTCTTACCTCTCCAATATAACTCTTGCATACTGCCCATAAATTTAATCTGGCAACTTGCAAATGAATTTATATACAGGCAATTTGAGTTGTGTGTATACATACAGAGAGACCTATATAAATATACATACACTCACCATCCAAAATTGCCGATATATATTTCTTCATTAATAAAAAAGTGACTATAGAAGGAAACTTACTGTCATTTAAAGAACGGTTAACCTACAACAAATAATATTCACATGAAAGGAGGTTCAATATATATACATAAAATATGAGTATAAACTTACATATATACAAGTATAGGGTTCAAAGAAAATTAAAATAACCAAATAATGTTACTAGAGCATAATTCAAAGTATCTAAGCTTATTTGTTTAGCTGTGCTAAAGCAAGAGTTAGTAGTATGTGGTAAGGACTGATCCGTGGAAACTAATAATAATTTATAAATAATTTGAATTGGACTTATTAGCTTTGTATTAAATAACTTTAGGTTGTACATGTAGCATGGTCAGGAGAAAACAACTTCCTAATTTGAAGGCTGAAAAAATGTGGAAGGTATTAATTGGTAAGAATGAAAAACAGGATACAACAAACAAGCTCCATTTAAGTGTGAAAGACAGAAGTAAGGATTTAGCCCTCCAATAGGTCCCCAGAACATTAGACAAAATGAACAGATACAAGGAAAACCCCCAGACCGAACAAAGCTTACTGTGTTTTCACACTGGCAAACAATGGTAAGCTCTTGGCCAAGGCTGTTTTGAATCATCCCCAGAGTTTGTTTTTTTTTTGTCCCCTAAATAATCAGGCCAAAGAACATTGCAATAAGTGCAAACAAAACCTCATGAGTAGAAGCTGTAACTTGTGGTGCTGCTCATATGGTAGAGCAGAAAACACACAATTGGCATCTCCAGTTTTCTCCATGTAGGAGAGCACCACTCCAAACTGCAGGACAAGTGTTTGACTACCTGGGAGTGAGAGGCTCCATGGAGTGTCACCAACCCCATTATAGCTACAGGGCAGTGACAATGCGTGCTTCCTCCTCCGTGACTTTGCTGTCCTGCAGCAAATGTATGGGAGATTGACAGCTCCACCTATCCACAGGGTTGAACCTGTAGACTAATGGACCTGGACAGCATCTGCAAAGCAGCCTTGCCAGTGCCAATGCCAATGCCAAAGGGAAGAGGAAAGCTGTGGGCACAAAACTCTTGCAGGAGATTAGGAAGGGAAGAGCATAAGCCTTGTGCAGGGCTGGAGAAATCTAGTGGGAAAACACAGGGGTGCTAAGATCAGTACCTGTTACCATGTTGGCTGCACCCAGGCACCATCAGCTGTCGGTAGGTTAAACCCATTTTCCTGGGCCATTTCCAAGTGAAACCAGGTGCCACAGGAAGTGGCGGCAGTGACTCAGCAGCAGTGGGAGGCTGGCTTCCCTCTGAATCAGTGCTCGAGCTGTCAGGCATCTCACAGCGTGACCTACCACAGAAGAAGATGTTAAAACATTTGCGGTCAGTTAGGAATGGTGTCTTTTTCAGCCTGGAGCTTTGGCTTAGCTGCAGGAAGAGTCACTTTTACACCAAGTAGTTGCCTGAAGTGTTGATGCATTTTCTGTCTTATTTCTCTGTCCTGAAGCCTTCACTACCCTGGGACTCCAGCCACACATGTAAATGCAAGGGTGTAGTCATGATTTATGCCAGTAACACCTACTCTGCTGTAAACAGCACTAACACAGCTACACCAAAGAGAAATAAAAAGATGCTGCAAAATCCAAGTGAATCTCTCTGTTGTTCCACAGCTGTTATCAGGAGAAAGGAGACAGGGACGGGTTTTCGTTTCCTGATATCTCTGAATGAAGAAAAAGGTCTTGAAGTTAGTGCAGTTCCAACACCTTGTGAATGGAGAGAAATGAAGAAATTCCACAACTGCAACACTAGCCCTCAGCTTAGATTTGGAGCCCATCCCAGATCTGCCACAGAAAATGCAGGTTACCTAACCACTGAGTGCTTCAGAGCCCTGAAGCAGTAAAATATAACAGGTGGAGGAGTGGAAAAGCTTTGAGAGTCTTTTAAAGAAATATCAGGGTTCCATAAAGAAAGTAGTAGGCAGTGGATGTTTATAGTAATTCTTCACTATTGCAACATGACGATTTCCTTGGATTAATTTAAATTGACATAAATTTGACCTTCACCTGTGTATTTTATTTAAGGCAGTGTGTATGCAAGAGGCAGGGACTGTACTTTGCCTAAGCATTCCCATTCAAATAAAGGGTTAAAGCCTTTAAAGAGTGTCAACTATGTGATTTAAAGTCTTTGCATGAACAAGGTCTGCTTTCTTGGTAATTCATTATATAAAAATGCTGTGGCCAAACTCAGATTAACACTAAACCCTTTGGGACTGTAGTGACTTGGATCAGTACATATTCTGCTCAGGTTGATAGGCAAGGAATAGCTGAAACAACTTTGGGGCTAAGCAGCCAAGAAATAGTTTAAAGACAGACTACCATCTGAAGTTTGAGTATAGCATCATAGTATCTTAAAGAAATAGTAGGATAAATTTGCGGTGAATTTTTACTTGTATATTGCCTTCACTTGTACAAATATGGCATGCATTCAAATTCAATAGGTGACTTTCATCACGAGATTCAAAAACTTGTTTTCAAGTAGTCTTAAGCTGTTTTTTCTAAATGAGAATATGACAAAAAAAGATTAATAACTATGATGATGATAACAACAGTAATAATAATTATTATTTCCTAAGAAATATATATGTGAAATAATAATTCAGTTCCTATTCTATAAAAGCACCAAACTACTTCATTAATTTCCAGATATCAAAAGTATGCCTGTTTCAGACTGGAGTTTGCTACACCCTGAACTGTTTGATGTTATTTTGGTCATACTGTAGCTTTAAAGTATGGCATAGAAAGCCTCACAGCAAGCACATTGCAGTTCACCACACTACACAGAATCTGTGGATAAATACTTCGTCATTTTTATTATCTCATAATCAACGTCATATCAGTCTTAAAAGAAAAGAAAAAAAAAGTTAGTACTGTAAAGTACTACAGGCAAAAAAAAAAAAAAAAAAGAGAAGGAACAACCAGGACACCATTCATATCCCCAATATTATTTGTAATACAACTTCAAGAAATTTAACTTGCTAGTGATCTTAAAAGTGGTCTCTGCTACTAGCGGAAAGCTTCCCTCCACCTAACAGCTCTTGCCAGTGCAGCTGGGATGATAGACAGTTGCATGCATGTGTCTCTGTGTCTGTTCTACAACTAATCCATGATCCTCCTAACCTGACGGAACTGACATCTGGTCCATCCAGAGTCCAAGCCTGTGAGCAGGGCATATGAAATATACAGCTTCCAAAGACCTATTGCTGCCAGGAACAGAAATTGATCTGCCAGTATCCTCCAGTGCCTCTGTGGGAGGCAGAGGAAAATAAAAAGAAAAATAATGTTGGAGGGTGGAGCTAAATTTCGCTTAAAGGAGAAAGAAAGTCCCTCCTGGAGTGCACAGCTACAAATATTCTATAAATAAAGAGTGACCCAGTTTCCTTTTATACCTCATTTAGAAGCTTAAGCCTTCATGCCACCAGCTTAATTCGTCCTTCCAAGAATTCTCCTTATCAAGCTCCATCTTAAAACCACTTGGATTCTTTGCACTGTTTTGAAGACCTTTCCAGATCTTCACTATTTGGGTGGTTAGAAAATTTTTCTTAAATTCCAGTCTAAACTTATACATGACCACTTTACAACTATTTGATGTGGTTCCAATATTACTTTAAGATAATTTTCCCCTTCTCTTGATGTGTAGCCAACTTGAACATATTTATAAAAAGCTAGTATATCGCCCCAGATTGAACGTGGCCACACTTTCTACTTGGTTTTCTAACACAGATACTGCACTTCTATCATCATCCAAGTAACCTTGCCTGACATTTGCTGCAGTTCAAGTTCATAATCTTTCTTAAAGGATACAAGAACAGAACTGTTCAAGATCCGAGACCCATGCCTTATTTAAGGACATTCATGTTCCACTTTCGTGCTAGTTTTTCACTTTAGGTATCCTAGCTGGGCACATATTAGTTTTGTCTTCAGTAGGACTTAAGCAGTTCGAAGTAGCAAAATTATTAACGCATAGTACAGATCTTTTTACATCAAATGACAGTAGTCCAATTTATAGCAGGGAGTCCAATTATTGATAATTAATTGCATGGCTCTGCACTACTCAAATTTATCTCTTTTCTGCCACTCCAGGTAAAGATTTTACCTAACTTTTCCTTTACAATGATCTAGTCTTGACTTGGAAATGCCTACCAACTCCTTACTTTCATGATCGATATAAAGAAAAACATTTGTAAATGAACAATCACTTTCATTACGCTTGATAAGAACAACTCCACCTTCTCTCTCAAAATGAAAGATTCTTTGTCTCCAGTTAGCAAAACCACCATCATTTCTGCCAGCTTAGATCTGTCCCATAACTGTAATGGAAAAATATTTTTTAAAGTCCCTACCATTTGCAAGGTGTTTGGTGTCCTAACATTAGAGGAGGAAAGGCAGAGGAAGGAAGAGGTAAAGGACAGACATTTCTGAAAACTAGCCTGCGATTTAGATTCTGAGGAAACATAAAGGCTTAGTCATCTAATGTCCTCTGTGAAGTCTTCAGTTTAGTTCACCACAAGCTGCTTTTTGGTGGTAAAATTGGTGGTAAAGTTCAAAGTTTCACTATCATGGATGTTACTGTGAAGCGTAGGTCTTTTCTTGCATGGATCACATTGCTGCCACAGGTAGCAGTCATCTCAGCAATCTGCATAGGTTTTTCACCAAAGTTCTGAGCTTCAGAAATGCAAGTTCTGTGAAATATGAAATGTGCATCAGTAAGCAGTAGGAAAAAGAAATGACCTTTGAAATGTTAATAATTTATCTGAGATGAGCTTCTCTGATGCTGACATTATCTTCATCTCCATTCTCCTCAATTCAACTACATGCTAGCTCTCCCTTTTCTTTAACGTCCAAACCTGCTTCAGGTTGAGGTTGAAGCTCTGTCTTTGTTTCAAATTTCTTTTAACCAATTGTCAATACTCAATCATATTCCATTAATTTCTTAGTCCGAAAATTTCGCAGATACTCAGGGAAAATTGAACAGGGACCAGAGTGTACTGGATTGAGCAAGGCATGTCTCAAGGTGAGGAACAGCTGTGCTTTCTGGAAGAACAATTGTGCCAATGGATAATAACTTTTTATTTAAAAAAAAAATTGATTTATTCTTAAGAAGATCTGAGTGATTAGAAAGAACAACAAAAATTTTGAAGCATTTTGCACAGCATTTCAGCATCAAAAATTGTCAGGTAGCTTTTCCATTTCATTTGTGCATCTTAGGCTGTTTGAGCTTCTTTAACTTCTGGAAGGGAAGAGTTTCTGCAGAGGGAAGGATCTTTAAATCAAAATTTTGCCCAGAAATATACTGTAGGTAGGCTCTAGAATATGTCCTCCGCTCCCTAGTCACATCCTAAAGATGAGGCATACCTGTATGATGCAGATGCATAGGGAGAGGCACAGAAATCGATTTTGAGCTCCCTTCTCTCAGTACTCTACTGAACACAGGATCAGTGGCAAGTGAAAGAGGCATTTTTCCATGCCACTTGGTGCTGACAGCAGTGCCTAACCTAATAGGTTTGACAGCTAAATCAAGTATTTGTATGGAGGAACCAGATCTGACAGTATATGCATGCCACAAAGTTGCTGACCCATCTTTTTAACTGTCCCAGAAATACACTGAGCAGCTCTACCAGTAAGTGCGCACGTCATCATTAAGTAAAAACTGAATACAGTGATATAGGGACAAATTGTCCAAGCTGGCTTTTAAGTAAAGTTAGTTCTGCTGTATTCAGTGACACTGCTGACAACCTGACACACTGGCAAAGCAACTTTTACAATAAAAAGTCCTCCTCTCTAAGATAAGAAGGGCAAATGGGACAGTTGTCTCCTTCTGTGGTATTTCACCTTTCCTTGAAGCCTCTTATTTTGTTGGGTTTTACGTGTCATTCTTGGTAACATATTAACAGACAATCCAACCTAGGAAGCAGGGGTTTATTCCAATTTGTGTCTTTCCAGTTTAAGTTATTACACAAAATACACTTTTGACCTTTATGTTATTTATAAATTCACTCTAAGGGTCAGTATGTACTTTAGTCCAGGGTTTGCTCAAGGGAACTATTAGAATGAGCACTTATGACCCTGTTAGGCAAAGATAAAAAGCAAATTCTAGAGAGACTTCCCCTTTCAAGCATTAATTCAACTCTTTTCTTAGAGTTTTGTGGAGATATGCTTGCTGGTAGGTACACTGTAGCTGTAGGTGTCTGAATAAATAATAATCCTCTCAATTTGGAACTCTGGAATAGCTGACCAATGCTGATCAGCACATACACTGAAACAGAGAACAAGGGGAATTTATTGAATTATATTCTGACTTTTTTCTCTGAGAAATAAATTGGCTACACCTAGTGAAATAAAGAGCCTGAAACAAGATTAGGTAGAAATAGAGTTAGGGTAATAATTTGCTCTTAAGAACAAGCTAAAAACCAGAATACAGGTAAACAAAAGCTGTAACAGGGAGACACGGCTGAAAACAAATAGTTATATTTCTACTAAAATTAATACATTGTGAAATAAATATGATAGCCATTTCCTTGAAGACGCTGTGCTTTTGAGAAACATATTTGACCAGCAGTATTCTGTCTATCTGAGATGAAGATTGGCAAATGCTAGTCTGACTGGGAGAGTTTAGCACAAAAGGGTCTACTGTCCTCAGCGGGTCAAACTTATGAACTATTAAGTCACGCATTTTCCAGTAAGTCAGCCACAAGACATTGTGGGCACCAGAGAAGTTTGATGGAGGCTAAAGCTTATAAAATCATACAATCATAGAATAGTTTGGGCTGGAAAGGACCATTGAAGGTCATCTAGTCCAACTCTCCTGCAAGGACCAGGGACATCTCCAACTAGATCAAGTTGCTCAGAGTCCCGTCCAACCTGACCTTGAATGTTTCCAGGGATGGAGCAGCTACCACCTCTATGGGCAATTGTTGCAGTGTTCCACCACTCTCATTGTAAAAAAATGTCTTCCTTATATCTAGTTTAAAACTACCTCCTTGTAGTTTAAAACCATTACCCCTTGTCCTATTGCAACAGGCACTGCTGAAGAGTTTCTTCCCATCTTTCCTATAAGCGCCCTTTAGGTACTGAAAGGCCACTATAAGGTTTCCCTGAAGCCTCCTTTTCTCCAGGCTGAACAGCCCCAACTCTCTCAGCCTGTCCTCATAGGAGGCATGCTCCAGCCCTCTTATCGTCTTCGTGGCCCTCCTCTGGACTTGCTACAACAAGTCTATGTTCTTCTTATGTTGGGGACTCTTGTGCTGAATGTAGTACTCCAGGTGAGGTCTCATGAGAGCAGAACAGAGTGGGACAATCACGTTCCTTGACCTGCTGGCCATGCTTGTTTTGATACAGCTGAGGATGTGGTTGGCTTTCCAGACTGCAAGCATGCATTGCCTGCTTATGTTGAGCTTCTCATCCACTAGTACTCCTAAGTCCTTCTCCTCAGGGCTGCTCTCAATCCATTCTCCACCTAGCCTGTATTTGTGTTTAGGATTGACCCAACCCGTGTGCAGGACCTTGCACTTGGGTTTGTTGAACTTCATGAGGTTTGCATGGGCCCAGATCTCCAGCCTGTCAAGGTCCCTCTGGATGGTCCCTCCAGTGTGTCGACCATACCACACAGCTTGGTGTTTTTGGTGAACTTGCTGCAGCCTGGCACTGGTTGCCTGCTTTTAATTTCAGGGCAACGAGTCTCTTCCACCTCTGTACTGAGTAGCAAGTGAGGAGATTTCTGTCCCGGCAGAACTGGTTCATTTCTCCTCAAGCTATTGCATTATCTGAGCATTAGAGTAAAGAGTGTCCTGGCCAAGTGTTTGGTCCCAGCTCCAGAATTAGGTAAGGAACTACAGGAAAAGCATCAATGCTCTGCTACTAGTGGAAGCCTCTACCTATAAGGAGGCTTAGGCCATTCACTTTGGTATTGAATCTTAAATTCTAATGACATGACAGATTTAGTCATGGTAGAGTACTCTCTATGCAATTTTGTTAACAGAAGAGCATGAAACTTTTTAGAGAAGTATTTTGTATATTTTTATATGGCCAGGAACACTGAATTTAGGCTTTTTTTTCCCCTTAATGTGCAATACCAATAATGAATTGACATTAATGCTATAACTTCCTTACAGGTCTCCACAAGTAGTTTCCATGTGTACAGCAAGCTCTGAATGCTCTGTTACCTTGTGAATAGGGAGAACCTGGTACTCTTCCACTGTAACTCATGACTTTTATTATCTTTGTCTTTTATACCCTGCTCTAATTTAAAGACTGTAGTACTTAAGATCACTGTGTACTGTCAGGAGAGATTCTATTTATACTGTCTGTCAGTATCTAAATCTGAGTTTTGTTTTTACTGTTGCACAATGCTTCAATTAATGTACCTGACACAGCTGCATCTTTGTTAAAGAATATGTTGAAATCCATTTTCAGCTCCACTTTAATAGCAGCAGGACACTCCTCTGGAACAGCTGAGCTGTCTATACATAGTTGGCTATCTGCCAAAGACTAGTCTTCAGATTTTTGTTTCAAAATATTTAGCTTTGTTTTCTTTTCTGGTTAGGATGGTTTTGAGTGACTGGATTCACATCGTTGCTTTCTCAAATCTTTCTGTCTTTTAGTTTCATAATAGTCTGATGAATCTTCTTGAACTCTCCCTCTTCCCTTCTACCAGCCTTTTGTAAAGCTAGATAAGACAAATAGGCCAAGTGATCATTTTTCCTTTGGGAGTTGAGGAAGACAACTCTAAGCACCCAGCAAGTCCTTACACAGTTACACAGTACTGGCTCACATGAACAGTCATACCGCTCCGGTACCTCATCTCACATGGTGACTGGTACAATGCTCCTCTAGGACAAGCAAGAAAATGTGCAGAGAATAAGGACAGGCAGTCAGATCACAAAGGAAACATCCTCTTCATCTCCATTAGTCAGATATTCCCTGTGCAACCTTCCTGAAAGTTAGAATTTTCTATTCACTGCTCTATTTTAAAACATGTACTACATGAATTGTGTATACTTTTGTTATTCTTGTAATTTTTTTTTTGTCTTAGGAAGAGACATTAAGCACTTCTGCTTAATTATAGATCCTCTATATCATATCTCTGATGTCTTCCACCCTTATATTTGCACCATTTCACCTTCGTTTCAAGTGAATGTGATGCTTTTAAAAAAAGAATGGGTAACACCCAGTAAATTTTTAAAATGCTAATGAGCCATCTGTCACTGTTCTTTTTATGTACCTTGAAATACAGCAGCAGTTGAGTTGCTGCTTCAAACTCTGCTTTTTGTTTAGTCAAAATACCACCTTTAAAGAGACCTTTTCTTACCCTGCTGTTTGCTTTTTTTCAAGATATGCTGCTCCAGGAAAAATGACATTTGCTCATCGTAACCTCTCAATTATTTTGTTGGCAACTATTTTCTTCTGAGCAATGAATAGATTTAACAAGGAGAGTATGCCTTCAAATTTCAACACATTTCAGAAGGTCGTTTGAGTTACCCCTAATGAGAAGGCACACATCATGATTCGTTAGAGAGTTGTTCAACTTTTCTGTAACAGAAGTCAAAACTTACAGTACAACTAGTGTTTTTCAGAGGAATGAAGAAAGACCACATTGTTTAACAAGCCTATGAAACATTGAACGAAGCCACAGCACGCCCACTGTTATACCTGTCCGTCCCAAGAGAGCAGGCCGGTGGGACCACACAGTGTCAGAGCTCCCATCTGGAAGTCAGTGAATGGGGAGAGAAGAACCTCCAACCAGTGACAATGAGTAGAAGTCAACTTAATTACAAGCTTTCTATCAGAACTTCCTCTCTGAGGGAAAGAAATTTTCAAGGGAAAGTCTCTCCAATTTAAATTAGGGGTGAGGAAATAATCCTGGATTTTTTTTTAAGCCACAAATAAAAAGTTTCAATTGTTTTGGGTTTGTTGCTTTTCTTTTTTTTTTAGTTTTTCACCTTGGAGATTTTAAGGACATAATTTCTACCAAAATTTTAATACTTTGCAACTAAAACATGTACTATGGAAAAGCCTCCTTTTCTGAATTGTTTTACTTACTCTTCCCTCCTTTGCCATTTTCTCTGCCTCAGAATTTTTAGTTTCTTAATTCTTGTGAAAACCCCAAGGATTCCTTCCAGAATCACAAGTTCTGGCACGCTGAGCTCTTTTGAGCACAAGGTCCTTAATCTGACTCTCTGTTGGTGGCAACAGAGCCCTCCTGAACTCTGACCACTCTCTGATTTCCAGTGCACTGCAAATGTGACCTATGGAGCCCACATCTCTGTCATCTTACACACTATGAGACACTTCTGCCTCAGAAGCATAAAATCACAGAGAGACATGCTTGTTTACCACTACAGGTTTGTTTTTTTTTTGTTCAAATGCTACAAATATTGAAAGTATCTCCTGTATCTCAGATTTTCAGTGCTGGTGTCATTTTTCTTTTGACATAAAGTTGTTTCATGTGCAACATCCTGAACAAAACCCCCTTAGTGTTGAGTCTGGCCAACTGAAGTTAGTGTGGATGCCCCACACTAAGGCACAGACACTTCCTAATCCATGTTTCTGTTAGCTGGAAAAGATTTAAAAACCAGCAAAAACTACCACAAAAAACCCAGGAGCACTCTAAATGTTATCCAAAAGCTAAAAAAAGGATTAAATTTAATTATCCGTTTTAAACCACAGGCAACCTTTTTGGGAATGCATTAAATAATCCTCTCTCTCAGGAGTCTGCAGTAGCTCTAGATGTTCCACAGATTAATCTTATTAAATCAACTGACTTAATGCCTCCTATACACTGCAAGAAGACCAGAAAACAAAAGTAAGCAGGACAGTGATTCTCATCTTCTAGTTACAGGGCCCAGGTGGTTTTCATTTAAGATAATCATCCTTCCCTGGTGAATGAATACTCTGTGCAGCCTTAACAGTGACTTGAAGATTGAGATGAACTGCCAAGAACAAACATGAACAAGGAAGGCTCAATCTTGCCCAGTGGCAATACTCTTAATGAAATAATCAGCTCAATTCTGTACCATAGCAGCCTTTCACTGACCACTAATTGAGGTTTCTGTTTTCCTTTTAGGTCCATCTGTGGATCAAGTTGTAAGGGAATAGGCTTCCTCCATGGTGTACTGAGTCACTTCTAGCCAGCACCAAGTCCCATGCATTTTCTGCTTCAAGAGGGTGTGGGAAGTTTCAGATTGGCAAAACTCGACTTGGATTTCTTAGCAAAATCTCAGGAGAAGCTTTGGCATGGTCAAAAGGCAGAAGTTTCCACTGCCCTATGCCATCGGTGTCTGTCTTGTTCCCTGCAGTCTGGCTTTCCCTGGCTGTCCACTGGGATGCCAGTAGCATTTGCAATTGTTGAAGCTCCAGGCAGCTTGGCACCTTCACAAAGGAAAAGTCTAAGTGGTCATTCCAATGCTGACACTGATGCAGACACTCTGTCAGACCTGTGTGTCACACTGAGAAGCTCAGTTCTCTATTTGCCTTTCCCCATCTCAGGTGCTCCCAAATCAGTCATTGTCCACACTCATAAATCAGTCAGCCCGCCTATGGAAGGTCTTCTCTGTGCTGAGGACTGGGGATACAGATGTTTAATTTGTCACCTATCACTTCTTCTGCTTGTAGAAGCACTGAGATTTCCATCTAGTCCACAGAGATAATTTTAGAATTTTAAAAATGGAAATGAACCAATACTCTTTGTTAAATATGGGCCACACTTGGTGTGAAACATAGATTCAAAATGCTTACGATTTTTGTTTGTGAATATTCCAAATTTCATTTTTAGGCTTAATACCTTTTTTCCCAGCCCTAATGCACACAGGAGTGTGAAAATAAGCTTCTCCCTTTCTCTTATGCAGCCTCTTATGCAAAAACATACTGAATCATATGACTAAAGGAACTAAGGAACATCCTTTCCTCCTCAGCTAATACAATTGATTTTTCCATATCATCGCACTATGATCTTAAATTTGTAACACTGAGAGATTGGAAAAGAGGCATGTGCTTGCCCCTTTTATGACAAAATAAACTGTGTCAGCATCATCTCTCTTCACAAATTAAAACCACTAGACAGGAAAACTGATGAAATTAACTACTCCTACTGTTTGGAGCCAAGGTATGTAGGTATATCTGCAACAACAAAGGGATCTGTAAATTATTACAGATTTGATCCCTTTGTTGTGCATGTTACTGCACTTATTTTTATTTCTATAATTATTTTTTTCCGGTAGCTGATAAAATAGATTTCCCTAGATAGTGTATGGGTCTCATTTGGAATTTGCTATGAAATACTAGGAGGCTTGACAACAATTTCTAAACATGAAAATGAAGAGAACAGAGTGATTCCTGTTAGTATTGACCTAGAAGAATAATTGTTACTTGTGAACAATTATTTTCATTAAAGGTGGTTTTCTTTTCTGTTGGCTGGTTCATACCTAGGACATTTATCCAGGAATTACCCAGGAATTATGTTATTTTCCCAGTAGCTTCATCACTAGAAATGAATCTTCCTCAAAGACACTGGAGGGAAAAAGTCACACCTTTAAGTATGGATTATACGAACAAGGGTAACGGTTACAAAGGGTTATATTCAAGAAGAATTGTCAGCCTTAAACTCAGGCCAGAAAGCTTTGTTTTTTACATGACACAGAAATTTTGATAGCAAGAAGAGAAATTGAATTGTGCTGATTTTACTTGGCTTATGCTTATAGATGGCTCAGCTAATGGTAGTAGAAATTTCATTACTAATTTCACTGAGAAGAGGATACTCTCCCAGCTGCAAGAAAATCAAACTCCCTTCTTAGATAGTGAGATATTTGAGTGAATAACATTGACAGAATTGAGCAGGAAATAAGCCTTCCTTAGCAAGCCAAAAAAAGAAAGGGGGAGTAGTTTTTTGTTTGTTTTGGTTTGATTTTTAAGGGAGAGATAATAGTTCTGTGCATGAAGATATAGCTATTTCTAATTCAGGAAAAAGAGTAGATCTGGATATTTTTGGCATCAAAGTGTGATTACTTCCCATCTCCCTTGTAGATCTTAATTGCACACACTGAACTGGTCAAAGAAGAGAATAAAGTTTCTTCAATTAACTTCCTAAACAAAAGGATGATAGACACATGCAAGGAATATACATTTTTTTTCCGGAGCATATTCTGGATCCCATTTCTATATAATTGTTGTTAGATCTGTTGCCTTGGATATCTAACTAAGCTTAGATCTAGACATGGCTATTTAAGAAATGCTGTTACTTGTTCCATTTCCAATCAAATAAATGTATTTAAGTCAAAAGGATTATGGATAAGTCATGCCAGTTACATTGCATGAGGCTTGTTTATATGGTACCTATTTTACATAGTGGAAATATTTCAGAGGAAGAGAAAGATTAATGAATAAGGACCTTTGTGCATTTTAATGAGTTACACTGGAAAAGTAAACTTAAGCTTCTGTAACTTAGTCTTTGTGCCTTATTCAGTGTATCTGCTGATTCTTGTCAAAAAGATATCCCTGTGCATTTCCATTGCAAAGATGCCAGCAGTAAGTGACATTTCCAGCAAGAGAGGAGTTAAAAGGAATGACATGTACTCTTTGAGTGAGATTCAGGTTCAGGGGGGTGTCAGGACATCTCCTTTGTGATCTTGAAGGACACAAGTCTGCTCCTGCTTCGATCTCAATAGCGTGGGCAGGTGCTGAGAGAGCAGTGAACTGCTTTACAAATAGCTGGCAAGCACCTCAACTCTTCAACATTGACCATGACTGCAGCTTGATTTTGGCTCAAACTGCCCCAGTCAAGGCCTAAAAGTTTTCAAGTATCATTTTTAAGGGCCAAATGCCTTTGTGATAAAAATAATTAATTTAGAAGAGGCAAAAGCAGAAATAAAATAAAGGCACAAAACTTCAGCAGTATTTAACCAAAACCCATTTCAGTTGCTGCAATAACACAATTGTCTTGCTCTCTTGCAAATTTATCTTCAATAAAAACCATAAGCCCCGTGCTTATAGCAGATGATAAAACATCTCCAAAGAATTCACAGCTGCACTGAGAGAACAGCAGGTTCCTAAAATAAGTATACTGTCTATTTTTGTAGCCATTACATGTCCTAAGCTCTTTCATGAAATCACTCAACTTGCTAAGCCAGCAGACTTTACCAGATGCTAAAGTGATTGCAAGGGAGAGAGAACAGGAAGTTGCCTTTTCTCTCAAGATGAAGATGACTGACATATCTGAACACTTTGGCTTCAACACTGAAGTAAATACTAAAGTGTTTATCAATTGATAGAACATTTTATTGTAAGTGAAATAAGAGACTGAGCTTGACTTGCCAAATGGTCTTTATTAGCAATTTATTTCATAAATATTTTGGGGTTGTTAAGTTCTAGAAACATTTTTGCAGGCATACAAGTCCCTAGTCTGAATTTCAGAAAGGTTCAGACCAAGATTTCTCTTTAACCCAGGCCATCATATCAATTATGGCAGCATTGTCTACATGACTGCACTTTCTATTAGACATTCTCATTGCTACTAAAAATTTTGGGAAAATTGTTTTTTTCGTTCTCCCAGTGACAAACCATAAATCTTGCAGAAAGAGTGTGAAGTGTTAATTTATAACTTCTGGAACATAGTTTATAAAGTACTTTAAAAAGTTATTAAGTATGAAAACTTCTACTTTTCTGGGTGGAGAATGGATCGAGACCAGCCCTGAGGAGAAGGACTTGGGAGTGCTGGTAGATGAGAAGCTTAACATGAGCAGGCAATGCGCCCTTGTGGCCCAGAAAGCCAACCACGTCCTGGGCTGCATCAAGAGGAACGTGGTCAGCAGGTCAAGTGAAGTGATTGTGCCCGTCTGCTCTACTCTGGTGAGACCCCATCTGGAGTACTGTGTCCAGTTCTGGAGCCCCCAGCATAAGAAGGACATGGACCAGTTGGAGAGGGTCCAGAGGAGGGCCACGAAGAGGATCAGAGGGCTGGAGCACCTTTCCTACGAGGACAGGCTGAGAGAGTTGGGGCTGTTCAGCCTGGAGAAGAGGAGGCTCTAGGGAGACCTTATAGCAGTCTTCCAGTACCTCAAGGGGGCCTACAGGAAAGATGGGGAGAGACTGTTCAGTAGGGCCTATTGTGACAGGACAAGGGGTAGTAGTTTGGAAATAGAGGGAGATAGATTTAGAATAGATATAAGGAAAAAATTTTTTTACACTAAGGGTGGTAGAACACTGGAACAGGTTGCCCAGAGAGGTGGTGGATGCCCCATCCCTGGAAATATTCAAGGCCAGGTTGGATGAGGCTCTGGGCAACCTGATCTAGTTGGAGATGTCCCTGGTCCTTGCAGGGGGGTTGGACTAGATGACCTTTGAAGGTTCCTTCCAACCCTAACCGTTCTATGATTTTATGATTCTATGAATGTACATAATTATATAGCTCATTTTGCCACTGTGAGCTCCCTTTTCATGTATATAAGTCCATATTGTAAAAAAAATTGTTAAAACTACACGATACATTTCTTATTCTTATTGAAACATATATTTTCACCTCTCTTTATAAAGCCGAAGGCAAAAAACGACACTGAATTTCAGAACAAACTGCACATTTGGAAATGGCCATTCATCCAGATAGCTTTGTAGAAATTTTAGACAGATTGTAGCTTAATTATGTCTTATATGTGTCTTACACAACACTTGACTATAGTGAACTGTGGTTTGGTCATGCATCTACTTCCAAGATCCTCAAACTATTCAGTGACTTTCATGAAGGAGATAATCAAGACTCCACAAAAGCACAGGCGATATTCACAGAGCTGCAATGTGACTTTGTCTATGCCTGTCATTCTAGCTCACTCCAGCTTACTACATGTGGTGACACGTGATGTATTTCTCTCCTCAGGGATGTTATGTAACCCATCAGTCAGATTCTGCACTACCCCCACTATTTGAAGTTCTGGCCCCAAGTCATTAGAGGCACCTTTCATTCCCTGGAATATGAGCTAACTCTGAAAACAGTATGAATGAGTGCTTAATGCTAAAATAACATTTAGTCTGTACCTATAAAGAGGATTTAGCAAATGTCACTGAAACGAGAAGAATGATCATCACTCACCCCAGCTTTACTAAATACTGATAAATTCAGCCTGAGCAGTTCAAAGAGTCTGGAAAGGGTGTGTTCGGAGGTGGTGGAGGAGAGGGAAGTGTGGAAGGAAAGGTCAACAAGAGAGAGGACGCTGCCTCTCTTACAGCATTGAAAACTTCAGCCCATAATGCCCATAATGTTGTCTGTCTCAAAGAAACAGCTTTTTACCCACTCTAAGAAAGGATGGTAGGTGTCATCTGTTCTATACTACACTGACTGCTGAGGTCTTTGTAAAACACCCAGAAGGGTCAGATTTTCAGTAGGTGAGATGTATCTTGCTATTAATATCAGATAATGCAGTACACACAGCTGCAGAGTTTGGACTGTTGTGCTCTTTAAATCACAGGATTTAGTTTTGCATTCTCTGTTACTGCAATACTTGAACTGACTTTAAAACAGTTATGTCTGGCTACGCATTCACACTCCTGCTGCAATCAGGTCTTTACCTTACTCATTTGCAGTATCTACAGAGGCATCTCTCCATTTTAGGGTTTCATGTGCATCTGTCAGTCACCTGTGCCAGGGAAGACAAAAAGAGAGAGAGCAAACTACCTTTAGGTGGAATTAAACTACTGGGAACACATCTTGGTATACAAGATGGTGAAGAGATTAGACCTAGAAATATACACAAAATTCCGTGTGAGCATGCTCTGATGTACTCCTCTCAACCCAAATTTGCCTTGTGCCATAACTCTTTGACTTCAGAAACTGCAAAGAGTAGACAGCACTTCCTTAGTTTCAGAAGCAAAAAAGAAATGGCGCTTCTCTCAGAAAGGTGCTTCTCTTCATCTCTGTCAGTTCTGGATAGTATTTGTACAACATTTGGGCACCTGAACTCATATGAAGAAGAACTCACACACATGGGTTCAAGTAGGGAGAATGCAGATGTTTTTTAAATGTGCTGGCATCAGCTGGACAAGGGAAATCTGGGATGGATTGGCTGCTGTCCTTGTCTGACATGGACAGACTCTGCCACCATTTGAACAGAAGGACAAAGGCTGCAGCTGATCTATTTGCAGTTCTGTCCTTCAATAGTGAATTAGCAACATTTGCAAAAGAAATCATCTCCATCTTCGCTGTAAATTAATCTCTCAGAAAGTGCTTATGACAAATCCTTCCATTTACCTGAGAGCCTTAAATGAAGCCAAGAGCTGTCACTAGTTATGGTGAAACAGGTCTCGTCATGACCCAAATCAGGATGTTTCCAGATTATCCTGTGGTCGTACTGGAGAGGAATCAGACAGTAGGCACTCAGTCAGCATGTTTACTCTGGCTCCATAGGAGACTTGTCATGACAAGTTAAGCTATTATCAACCATTATTAGAGAAAGGACATTACCTTCCATACCTGGGTGAGTTTTTTTTTTTTCAATAACTCCTCCTTGTTCAGTAGTCCTAGTAACAGTATTCAATTAACAACAAATATAATCATACACAACTAGGGCTGGATCCTCCGCAGGTATAAATTGGATTAGTGCCACTGAACTCAGTGGAGTTTCTCCAAACTGCTCCAGCTGAAATGGCAATGAATAAGAATTTGTGGAGTTAATGATGAGTTTTCCTGCAGAATGCAAACCTACATTTTTGTCTGGCTTTGTTTTCTCTCTTGTTCCTCCACTGAGAGTAATGGGAAGTGTCTTCTTAAAGACACTGAAGGATTTTAGAAGTGTCATTCTTGTATTTTCTATAAACCCTAGCGAAGTCTCTGAAAGCTATCTACTATCTCCGTTTCCAGCTACAGATATTAATGAAGGTAGTGAAAACTCATTAATCATTTGGTTTTCTGTAAACATCATAAGCATATTTTAGAAGAAATATACAGCATCTTAAAAACTGACTAAAGTTTCCTTAAGCACCTGTCAGTAAAGATAGTGAGTGATATAACTGTCTGGGCCAGCTCCAAATGGGGGCAGCCTCCATGTCCCAATTATTCTGGGCACACCCAAACAATGTGTGGAATTTTTACTTGGTGACACTGGGGTTTTAATGTAAGCAGACAGCAGAGTGTGCCATACTGACAGCCCTTTCTTGCATCTATCTGTCAGCAATAGGGCAGGTGCATCTTTAGACTAGGCTCTCGTCTCCATCTCCGGTAACATTATAATGGGAAAAGGCAATAACCCTTTGCATTTTGTATCAAGTCTGAGTTATTGGTTTTGTTCTGAGACTGTCCACAATAAATGCCATGTAAGAAGAGCATTTGAAAGATTACTCTAAATGTAAAACAGAAATATTGAAATTGTTATTTTTATTATTCAAACCACAGAGGTTTATAGAAACAAAGTCTGCTTGAACTACTGCCCTTGAAAGAGAAGTTTTCTTCTGGTGGGAACACTAACCGAAACACCTGCCAGTAGCATGGTTTGTATAGCAAAAATACTGAACTACAAAAGCCTTATGTCTTTTGTTAATAACAGTGACAAGAATATCTCTAACTAAACAATTTTAAAAATATATCCCCACATTTCTAAAATTAGAAGTGACTTACTTTTTGAGGCATATTTTTTCTTGTCTTTTTTTTTCTATAGTTTCAGTGTACACTCCACCTCAATGTATTTTACCAATTTTAAAAGGCTCCATTTTTATGGATACTTCTTAATCCCCTAAGAATGTAAACATTTAAGGTAAACACTTAACAATTTTTGTTTGCACAGCCAGCATTTTGGAGCAGGGGCTGTCTTTCTGTGTATTTTATACTATTCTAGCGTGATGGACCCTGATGTGTGATGGGGCCCTCTGCATGCTACAGCAATATTGTCATAGGTGCCAGCATCATTTATAGGGAAAGTTATTGCTGTCTGAACCCCTTTTTTACTGCAATTGCAAAAGTCTGCTTTTGACAAATGGATATTCTGACCCCTGTTAGACATAGTGCTTGTTTCCATTTACTTTGACAGCCTGCTTGTTTGGAAATGATAGAGCCTATCAGCATCTTCACGACATAAAGGATCTGTGGCTTCCTCTGAGATGCCTCGGGCAGAAGGTGGGAAGACTCAGATTTCGCACAGTAGTGGGAGGAGGCATGCTGTTGAATGAATGGCTTCTAGAAGTGTAAAAGCCATCCAGACACAAGGCTTTAGAGGCAAGGATGTCTTGCAAAGACTTTGGATATTCAGAGCAAAAGGGACATTTTAGGGAACCTCTGTCATCCACAGGACAGAATGACTCATCTCATGGCAAGGACTGCTGAGGGACAGTCTTTCTGTTTCCCTAGCCTGGGTGCCTGTCTAGCATAACCTAAATCTAGCCTTTGTGGGAAGTTCAGAGCTGAATGCAAGTCCATCTGCTTCATGTTTGCGTTTAAATTTTTGAGAGCAATGAGAAGGGTTCCTTGCAAAGAGTTCATGGTCAGCACAATTTCCTGGCTTTCTGATCTAGTGGTTTTGTGAAATGTTCTTCGGCCTGCTTTGTGAGTGTTTATTTATGGACACCTGCCCTTGTGATTTATTTTCCATCATTTTATAATTACTGGTAACAGTGTTAGCTGTTGTCTCGACTATTTGGCAATTATCTCTGTGCTATTATGAGGTGAGGACTCTGAATTTAGAATCATAGAATCATAGAATCATAGAATGGTTAGGGTTGGAAGGGACCTTCAAAGGTCATCTAGTCCAACACCCCTGCAAGGAGCAGGGACATCCCCCACTAGATCAGGTTGCTCAGAGCCTCATCCAGCCTGGCCTTGAATGTTTCCAGGGATGGGGCATCCACCACCTCTCTGGGCAACCTGTTCCAGTGATCTACAACTCTCATGGTGAAAAATTTTTTCCTAATATCCAGTCTAAATCTACCCCCCTCTATTTTAAAACCATTACCCCTAGTCCTATCACAACAGGCCCTACTGAGCAGTCTCTCCCCGTCTTTCTTGTAGGCCCCCTTGAGGTACTGGAAGATGTTACATTTGTTACCAAACTCACCAGTCAAGAATGGACACTGTAAAACCTTTGTGCAAAATGCATATCTGTCTCAAAGAGCTTACCCATATGTGCATATGACGTTGAATATGAACTTGAAAAAGTAGCTATTCTAAAAGCATACCTGTAAAATCTAGCACCAAAAAGCTAGAAGATGAAGGATGATTCTCTGTGCAGATTTCCCAGCAAGAGCAGCTGGGCACTAGAGCAGGCTGCCCAGTGGCTTTAAAGGTGTCGTTGATTTTAAATACTCAAGAAGATAAAGTCCTGATCAACCTGTTCCAGTGTTGAAGTTGGCCCTGCTTTGAGCAGGAGGTTGGGCTACAGACCTCCAGAGGTCCTTTCCAACCCAAATTATTCTGTGATTCCAGGATCCTTCCTGCCTGTGTGAGTATATGCTGTAAGTCTTTAGACACAATTCTCTGATAATTTTAGAGCAGATGCCTTCCTCGCCAAGTCCACAGCTGACTGCTGTTATCTGGAACCTTTTTGTGGCAACCACTGACTTTTGTATCAGGGCCTTGCAACACAGAATAGATGGTGCTCAAGGGAGGAATCAGCTGTCCTATATGTCTTTTTATACTCATTCAGCATGTGGCTGCGTGCTTTGTTTACTGAATTACATCCAAATCTCCCTCCAATGGTAATAATAAAATCTTCATGGGTTTTTTTGTGCACTTATCACTATGATATTCAAATGCTTAATGAATTCATCTTTACAAGCTTTAAGTGACATCTTTATACTGTCACAGGGAATAGCAGCACCATTTTTCATTTTTACAGATGGGAAGCACTGAAGACAACAGGACAACTTGCATGTATAAAGCATCTGCTCAAAACCCTTATCATAGACTCCCGTCTTGAGTCCACCAAGTTAAGATAAGCAGCCTTAAGAATAAATGTTGTATCTAGTCCAAGGATGTGCAGTGTAAGATACACCTGCCTCTTTTCCAGTAGGTTGCATAAATGTTCTGAAATGTTTTCACTAATTATCTCATCTCTGAAATTGTTTTAGCCTTTTGTTAACTAGGAAGATCCATGAGCGCCATTCTGAAAACTACAGAAAATCCATTATATTTCAAGTAGCTAAAGTGGAATTATATTTGATTTTTTTTTTTGTTAAATTAACATTATTCATATTGGCAGGTCAGATGTTAAAAATAATAAAACTCTGCAAAAGGAAGAGCATAATTTTTCACTCAATTTGTGAGCATAAAAGTCTGAAACAATGCCACAAATCAAAGTGCTGTCTTCAAATGCTGCATTTTAAGCGGTCCTCTCCGGATGTGGTACTCAAAAAGATAAGTTAGTTTCATGATTTTTCTTTTTCAGATGATATCACTGAGAAATAAAGGTATGGGAGAACCAGCCGTTGTCATGATAAGTCTGAAAAGTTATATTTTTATTTTAGGTTTACCTGAAAGATTTATACAAGGTAGAGATATGTCCAAACTATTAAATTCTGTTTCAAACTGAAGTCACATCTTGTTCTGAAACACTGGAGAACTCAGAGATATTTGGAGATATTTGTGGCTCAAGTCAACTTATTGTAAAGACCATGGGCAAACAGAAAGGCCTGTGTCACTCTTTTCACACACACATACACCTGTGTGCCTGTACAGACATTTTTGCCTTGGTTGTTTCATCAAAGAGCACAGAAGTGTACCTCCTGCTGTGGCTCAGAAGTATATTCCTGAAAGGTTTGTGTCAGAGAAACATGGAGGATGCCGGTGGAAAAGATTGCAATCAATAGCAAAAATCTTGATTTCCATGGGGTCAGATTTCATAAACTAAGGGCAGGCAGCTTCAGTTTAAACATGGCAGAGGAGAAGGAGGAAGAGGGGGAGAGGAGGTGGACACAGGAACACAGGAATGTGGTCCTCAGTAGCTGGAGGGGACTAAAGCCCCCCAAATTCCTGCTGCTCCAGCTCCAAGTAAATCCAGGTCTTCTTCCATGGCAGAGGTTGTTGCAGTAGAAGCCTTCTGTTTTAACAGAAAGTAAGAGGATATTAACCACATGCATTTGTTTTAGAGCCTTAACTTTCAGATCACAGCCACATCACAGCACAGCCCAAATCCTAATCCAAGGCTAGTGGAAATGCAAGCACCTTGATCATCTACACTTAATATGCAAAGTGACAGAAGGTTGATTTGCCTAATCACAGACATTAATGTAACTTCTTCATATTCATGTTTTTACACTGAAAAAAATCTGGAAAACGTGAACAACCCTCTCAGTCATTTCCTGTCTTTCCCTTTCTCTTTTGTTTTTGATGTGCTCCCTTTCACCAGGAAATGTAAATAATAAAGTGTGGATGAAGCAGAATAGTTCCTTAGTGTTTCCCCCACTAGCAGTCACTGCTGACTATCAGAAGTTTCCGTACATCACTCTTGCAGAACCTTGAAGAGTTACTTCAGCCATGGAGAGAAACAAACATTGTTAACAGGAAAATAAGACAACTGGGAGTATTATACTGAACTAAATCATCCTGTTGTAACAGCACTGTGGTGCTACAATTCAGCACCAAAAATAACGAGGGTATTATTTCATCTAGTTTTCTTTATTTTTCACCTACGTGGGGAATTTTTATTTCTGTACAGTGTCTCAATCTGATCAAGAAAAAAAGTATATGATCTGCTTGGTTCTTTAAAAAAAAAAAAAAGAAAAAGAAAAAGAAAAGGAGTATTTCTTTGTTCCTTACCATCTTAAATACAATATTTTTGTGTCTCTGCTGCTGACTGTACTCAGTTCTGAGAGTTTTCCCTGCCCCTCAGGACTGGTCGTGAGGATTCATTTATGTCTATATTGCTCAAAGCACTCTAGAGACAAGTGCTGTGTCCATATTGTATTGCACTTGAAGGGATATCTTTCTCTGTAACACATCACAAAAAGCTTCATGCCTACTTTTCTGTTACTCTGCAGGCTGCTGGTAACTCTCATACTTTGGCCACTGCTGCTTTTTGCCTGACAGGTTTAGCACCTTTGCAGGCCATTGGCAGAACTCTCACTGTCTGCAATGGCATCTACCAAGTTGCTTGCTGTTCACTAACATGCCATATGAGCAAGACATCCAGGAGATGCAGACTAGCCACCAGAATGACCGATAGAAATACAGTGTGCCACTCCTGGTCAGTAGCATGTGTCTGGTGGGCTGCCTGACTTGCTGTGGACAACATTCTTCCCACAGTGAGAAGAGATTTGGGAACTAGAAAACCAGTCTCCGCTGCTCTGCATGTGGTGTAGGCTCGAAGTGCTCTGGGGATCCCTCTGAGCTCCTTGTGAGGGTCTGTCACTTCCAGTACCCCACACTAGCCACTGTCCTTGTGAGAAACTTCATTCACATCCAAGGAAGAGAGAAGCTGTGCTCAATATAAGAGTCTGGCTGGACCTTCTTCTTGCCAGTCCGTCCACAGTGGATGGATGTGATAGAAGACTGTGAAGCCTTTGCCAAGACCATCTTTTCACAAGTCATCTATATCACTTATCTTCTTGAGAGTAAGAAGGTAAGAGCCTTTGCCCATTTCAACCATGGCCATGTTGCCTATGACAATATTAACTGGAAGCGACACCACTTGGTCACCCTGCAAATCATGGTAGATCACTGAGGAGACTTTGGTGCAGCATAAGCAGAAATTTCCAGCCATGGAATACAAGTTGGCCTCTGAAATCTGGCATGTGCATATGTCTAGCTGCCTGCAAGGTGACAAACACTGAGGAGAGACTGGACACCAAGATCTCCAGGACTGTACAAAGTGTTGGCTACATTTGCCAGAACCTGTGTGAGGAAGTAATTACCTTCCCTTATAGAACAGTTACTGCAGGATTGGGCCTTCCACGTTTTGTATGTCCAGCCTGAAACTGCTGCCACAGTTGGATGTAGAGCAGAGAAGATAGACAAACATAAAAGTTCTTCATTTGTGGTTATGTGATTATAGGAGCCTGCTCACTCATTGTCACAGCAGAGTCTGGAGACGCCACACAGTGCGTCCATCCAGTCCCACAAAGCACATAGCACACTTCAATGTAGCAAAAATATGCCATTCACACTCTCGAAACCAAAGGGCACATAAAGAAAGAACCCTGTTGTCTCACACGATGCATCCTTCACATGCAGACAATTCAGGTTGATTGATCACTGTAAGGGTACAGGGAATGTAAGAGCATCTGCTTCATTAAGTTACCTGGTTAAGAGCTATTAATTATAAATTAAATAACAAATAACAAGAAAGGTGATATATTGAACACACAGATACACAAACCTGACAGGTAGGTGATAATGGAGACAGTAACGAAAACCAGAACTGCTCAGGCGGTGGGTGATAGGCCACTGAAAAACTACTCAGACACAGTCTTGAAGAAGGTCAACCTGAACCTTTTAACTGATAAGAAGGTGGAAACAAGACTGAGTATTATGGGATGCTTGAGGTGCCCTAGTTTGCAAAACTTATTACGAAGTGCCTATGAGAATGGCCAAAGGCAGAGAAATTGGGTCCAGGGTGGATCCAGGAGGAATAAGCTTGAGAAAATAAAGAAAAGGGTGAGAAAAGGGGCTAGTAACGTGTAAACAGGCTGCCAGTCAGTTAGCCCATCTGACTGAGCCCCGTGCCTGATCAGCTCAGTCTATCCTATCTTCTTATTAAATAATTTTTTCTTAACAATTTTTCCTGTGTGAACCCACTGTCTACCCCATGTGTGAGTGCCATAGGCTCTATATGTCAGTAACTGGAGAGACTCACATGCAAGAGAGTTCTGGGTGCCTGCAACTGGAGAAAAGACCTCAGGCCACAGCGTCTACATTTCTGTGCTCAGCAACTGGAGGGACATCAACGTATGTCTACACATCAGAGGTCTGAATGCTAGGAACTGGAAAGAACTAAGTGAGGTTATTTTTCCCCAGCAAATTTAATCCCCTATGTGTCTCAAGGTCAGGCTGGTGGGCGGTAAATGAGCCCCAGGTCCGAGCATAGATATTAGTCAGGCTGAGAGGGTGGCTGACAGTATTTGAGGGATGTGTGATTTTTGGGGTGATTGTGAGAAGAGTGTGTGTGTGTGTGCATGCATCTCCTTTGCTAGTGAACATCAAGCTGGACCAGGCAGAGTGCAGGAGACCTGTACGGTAAGGAGGCCCAGGGTATGGATGGGCATGGATATCAGACACACTGATACATGAGGGATCCATGAACATGAGTGTGCTTGTAAGTCTAGAGGGTGACCGTGTGTGTAATTTCACAAATGAACTCTAATCCTGAACAGCCAGAAAGGAAGAACGGGACTGGGCTCTCTGTATTTCTCTACTTACATTTCACATGAGTTCTGGCGGTGGTACCTGAACACTGATAAGGGCAGATAGACTGTGGCAGCTGTGTTAGCGTGCTCTGCATGTGCATGTGTGTGTGCCTGTCTGGGATACACACTTAACCCCCCTCCTGGTCAAGTCTGCAAAAAGGAAGAGCAGCATCCACAACTATGGGAATGGGACAGAAAGACCACAGGGTCTCAGTGTGCACTCACTGAATTTGAGCAGTGGGAAGGAAGAATTCCTGCAGCCATTCCTAACGTCCTTTAACAACCACCACAATGTTTATCAGTTATGTTGCTGCTCCAGCACCAATCTCAGAATCACAGCATTGGTGAGGTTGGGAGGGACCCCTGGAGATCATCCAGGCCAAGCCCCCTGCTCAAAGCAGGTCCAGCTGGAGCAAGCAGGGATTGTCTCAGAGGGACAGTGCCTGGTGGACCATGTGATGCTACCCTAGGAGCTCCAGGAGGGTCAGAAACATGTGGGGAGCCAAACGGCTTTAGGTTGGAACTGAAGCTGCTGCCACCTCAGGCAGCAGAGGTGGTATCTAGGCAGCTGAGCTTCTTGTTACAGAATGGGAGCACTGCTGGTTTGATATTGCTCGATGTTTGACTCTGTAGTCTTGCAAAAGCTCTGTGTAGCTGCCTTCATCTTTTAACCAGAGCAGCTCTGCTTATTGCTGTGGGAAGCTGAATACAATGAAGCAGCAAACCTGTGTACCAGCAAAACCATAAATGTCTCGGGCAACTTGTCTGTGGATAGAAACTTCTGTCATAGTCCCCATCCAGCTTTCATGCATGGTTGGATCTTGCTTAACATCTCAAAGTACTGTTTTTTCACTATGTGATACTGGAGTGGTGTAGCGCTCCCTGGAGCATAGTGTGAGGGCAAATAAGCATGGAAGGCCTGCTGGCATAGTTTGGGAGGACTGTGCCAAGCACGGCAAGATAAACTTGGGCAGTCTCAACCCTACAACCTATACGGTGGGATTTCTGAAGCTCCTTTCCCCATGACTCTCCAAAGTTTGGTCCCACAGGGAGCTGGTTAGATTGGTCTAGAGCAGCACTCAGGAATGTCGTAGTTCAGCCCTGATTGGGACCAGACTACGCAGTCTCTCTCTCATTCCCCCCACCCTCCGAGAGAATAGGGGGAGATAATAGAAGAAAAACGGCTCGAGGTTTGAGATAAGGACAGGGAGAAATCCTTAAAGTTACTGTCACGGGCAAAAACAGACTCGACTTGGGGAAAACTATTCATTTATTACTAAAAACAGCAGGATGAGACAGAGAATGAGATAAACCTCCTCCCCACCCCTCCCTCTTCTTGAGCTTAACATTATCTCTACTACCTTTCCCCTTCCCCGAGCGGCACAGCGGGGAAGAGGGAATGCGGGTCGCAGTCAGTTCATCACGCATGAGCTCTGCTTCATAGTCGGGGGAAGAAGTCCTCACATTCCTCCCCTGCTCTGCTGTGGGGTCCCTCCCACGGGCCACAGTCCTTCGTGAAACTGCTCTGGCGTGGGTGATCTCTTCCACGGGGTGCAGTCCCTTCAGAACGGCTGCCCCAGCGGGCCCTCCACAGGCCACAGCCACCTTCAGGCATCCACCTCCCCCGGTGTGGGGTCCTTCACGGGCTCCAAGTAGATCTCTGCTCCTCCGTGGACCTCCATGGGCTGCAGAGGGACAACCTGCTCCACCATGGTCATCACCACAGGCTGCAGGGGAATCTTGGCCAGGAGCCGCATTACTCCTCCCTCTCCTTCTGAACTGACCTTGGCGTCTGCAGCTGTTTCTCTCACAAGAAAAGTTCTTCACAACAGGTAGGCAGAGGCCTCTCAGAATCTCTTCACATCACCCATCTCATGTCCTCTCCATTTCTTGCAGCCAGGCCGGGCTGAGTTGGGCCCAGTCGGCCGCCTGGCAAGAGGCCAGAGGGTGAGGCCTGCAAGGCCCATGAGGCCTGCGCCTCCCCCTCTGCGCCTCTGCCCCCACTCAGCTTCTTCACATCTTCTCTTTTCCTTTTTTTTCTGTTTTCCCCTTCTTAAATATGTTATCGCAGAGGCGTTATCACGGAACATCCTGCTACCAATTGGCTCAGCCTTGGCCAGCAGCAGGTCCACCCTAGGCCCGGCCGAGTCCACTGAACAAAGGGGAGCAACTTCTAGCAGTTTCCTACAGAAGCTTCCACCTTAGGCCCCCCTCACTAAACAAAACCACAACAAGGAGCAATCTAATAGTGTGAATAACTAGGGGCTGTGTATTTGCATTTGCTTCCAGGTGGTAGTCTGTACACAACCTCTGTTCGGAGTTGAAGGTTACCAGCAATTTCTTGAAATGCCATTTAAAATTTTTCTTTGGACAAGTAAGTTTGAGAATAAAACAAGTTTTAAAATACTAGAAATAGTAAAAAATTATATTTCTGCTGCTGTAAAGGTTATTTACAAAGATAGCTGCAGTGATAAGTCAGAATAATGCTGCGTGACATTGACATATGTTTCACCTCATTTGTAATAGCTGACATGAGCAGGCCTATTGAGGTAAATGGCGAATGCACCTTGGCATTTCCAGCTTGAAAAGCCGTCGTGAAGGATTTATAACCACTGCAATTTTCTAACGCTGCACTGGAAGGAAAAAAGAAAAAAAGTATTTTAAATAACATAACCATGGAAACATTCTGTAAAGAGAAATAAAATCATTAACCCATTCAGTCTTTTCTGAGGCTGTGGCAATCTAAGAATGATCTTTTCATACAGTCTGTGTTAGCATGCTGTAACTCAGAGAAACTGTTAAAAACGTAAGCAAGGACATACTGTGCACTAAAGAAGTCTCCCTGGGAACAGCTAGCGTGCAATAAAACAGTTTAAACTAGCTCAGTGTCATTTGTTCTGCTAATTTCAGAGTCCTTCATATAAACAATAAATTCTTAATGTTTATGCCAAAAATTAAAGCCAAATTCTATAAACAATTCGTTGAATAAAAATATTGTCTTTTTAGAAATGGCATGTCAGAGCTTATAAGTACCAAACTGTGTGAAGAAATGTGTTCTTTAATAATGATATTGTGGCATCATTTGTCATCCACTCATTTTTCTAGAACGTCTGTTAATATTGTAAGGAAATGAGACTTTTTGCCAGCTGATACTCCTCGATCTTTAGAGGCTTGGTAAGATATTTCATACTTTTAAATGTGTGTGGTAGGGATTTGTTACGTCTCACAGAACTAGGTTAGGAACTGGTTAGACCAACAGTGAAACAAGCAGAACTGAGAGGTGAGCTTCAGAAAAGAGCTCTGAACAGGTAACCTCTTTGCCCACCCTCCTGCATGCAAAAGATTTCGTCAAGCTATGCCTTAACACTGTCATTAAAGAGAAGTTTCTGGAGTATCTAGAAGCATGCTGTTCTTCTAAACATAAGCTTTCACATCAGAACTTCAGAAGACTGAATACTGCACTAGATTTTTTGAGAATAAGTCTGGGTAACTTGATGTCATTCTGTTTGTCAGGGTGTCATGAGCAAACCAAACCTCAACTCGGAGACTTTAACTGAATTTATTTTATTGCCATATAACATAAACTTTTAATTACTGATTCAATATTTTAATTACTGTCACTCCTTGCTTCTTGCTCCATTTTTCTGCTGCTCCTTCCTTCTTACTCACTTCCTGGGCTCTACTGTGGGTCCTCCACAGGCTGCAATCCCTTCAGGCTGTATCTGCTCAAGCAAGGAGTGCCTTCTTCCAAGGCAGAGCCTACAGTTGTGTCCCTCAAAATGTCATCTTCCATATCCCTCCTCTTGTATCTTTGTCTGTGTCCACTCCTGTGAGTCTCCTCACATATCCTGTGTCTCCTGACACTAGCAGGAGCACTTTTTGTGTCTCCTACTCCTAGTCCTTACTTAAATATGTTTCAGCAGGAGGACTATGTTCCCCTCTGGCTGAAGTTTCAGCATACAGTGGGATGCTGTTGGCTTTTGCCAAGCTAGCTGCACCTGACTGTGACTGGCACAGGGTGGTCCATCACTTCCTTCTACAGAGGTCACTCCACAGCTCCAGCTACCCAAATCCTGCTGATTTTGCCCAAAACACAGGGTCAGAGAGTAGCAAAGACAGGCTGCTCTGCCAGGGACAGGTAGCCAGGAGCATGCACAATAATGAAGCAAGCAAAGACATAGCCCTCACTAACAAGGGAACAGTCCCACAGACCTGAGCAAGGTAAGCAACGCAGGTCTGGTGACAGTCACCAAGTCCAGGTTACCTGACAATCTGCAGTGATGAGGCAGGTCTGAGGTCAAACAGGGAAGTCAAGTCAGCAAGCCAGAGCCATGGTCAGGCTCAGGTTCAGAAATAATAACCAGGGTCAGCCACAGCTCAGTGCTCTCCAGGAAAGTGATGAGGCAGGTCCAAGGTGAAGCCAGGAAGTCAAGTCTGTGAGTCAACATCAGGGTCCATGTCAAGACCATACATGGCCAGTCACGCTCAGGGATGTTCTTCAGCATTCCCCCCATCACAGAGGCTGTTTTATCTGCAGTTGTAGGTTACTTTTTCTCAGAAAGATAAACAATTTGTATTATAAAGGCCATTACTTTCTGGTTTACAAAATGACTTTAATTTTTGTGGAAGTCAGATATTTGATGATACTTGGAACTGTGTTCTCTCTGCAGAGTAGGGGCTGTACTCTCAGCTAGGCAGTAGCTTGATCTTAATGTCATTGCAGAACAGTACAGCATGCAAAACACACTTCCTAGGAAGGTACCAGCACCCTAGGAAACTGCCTGACACCATTAACTCTTTTCACAGAGCATACAGCCTGTCTTTTTTTGATAATAACTTCTCTTTGTTGTCATCCTGGCTCGACTTCAAAGCAGTGATCTAGAAATGAAAGAGTATTTCCTCTTATCAGACCCAGGAGTCATTCAGCCTCCATCTCAGAGATGACGACGATTAATTGCTATCATTTAATTTTGTAGATTTCCATAAACAACCTTAATGATGTAATTAGAATTCTCAAGACTAAAAGGTAGTACTCCCATTTCAAATTGTCACATTAAATACGCATGGCCTACTCCAACTAATTGAATTAATTTCCTCTTTCAGAAGAAAACAAAAATAAAAGATCTGAGACCTGAGATTACTTATGTTGCTACTATTTTTAGTTTGGTTTTCAGAATCAGATGAACCTGCCAATTATTTTGACTGGACTTTCTCTTCTCCCTTGACAGATAGCAAATTTGATAAAAATATTTTCTCCTGTCATGCCCCAAGCTTTTAGTAAATTTAAGCCAAGTTCATAGCATATTTCTAATTGGTAAATGTTTTTTGAAGAGCAGAGTGAAGAAATTGTTAGAGGTGGGTAGCGAGGGTGGTAAATTCAACTTCAGTGTTTTGGTCTCTCAGTTGGAGCGAAAGAAAGATGGGTTTCATTTCTCCTTCTGTTTCATTGGTTTGAGGACATTAAGGAGGAAAAGACAGATTTGAATGCCATTGTTAATGAATTTATAAAGAAGTCAAGGCAAGCATGCTTCATTCATGTTTTTGATAGTTGCCTGAAAAGGACAGTCTAGCTCCCTTTAAAATCAATAGGTATGCTTCTCTTAGGTGAACTTCTCCCAGTGCCAGACAAGATTATTGCTAATGTCCTGTACAGACAGAACCTTAGCGGTACGTCAAAAAGGAAATTTGAACATGTGTCTGCATTATATTGCTGCTCAGAAGACGTAAAGAGGTGTGATGGTGTCCCGCCTCTGGTGCCTATATTTAACCTCCGTGAATATCAGAGATGACTTAGAGCTCACACAGTCCTGTGCCGAAATAAAATCTTTTTCATCAAACCAGCGAGCTCTCTTCTTCTTCTCTGTGTGCTAACATCTTAATCATCTTCATTTATTCACTAGTATTACTCTTAAAACTCATTGTGCTGCTTGTACGATGAGACTAAATTGTTCATCAAGATATGTTGAGTAAAGCCATGGTATCACAAATTCACAAAGCCACAGTATCGCAAATTCACAAAGTTGCTGACTGTTCCTGCTTAATTTCTTAAGATGACCTTCAAATACAGCATTGATTACTTTATAGTTAGGCTGTGAAAAAATCACTGCTTTTTGGGTAAACTTTGGTGCAAACTTAGAAATAATTTTTCTATAGAATAGAGGAGTCAAATACATAAAAAGAAGAAGCAATTCAACAGTGGGTAGTTTGAATTAAAAATGAATTTTAATTTTAGTGTGTGCCCTGTATTTCAGGAAAAGAAAATTGCAAGTATTTTTTTTTAATTTCCCAAGAGCTATCCTTAAACGTAACTGATATTGTAGACTCAGAGTTTTAAAATAGGGTCAGCAGATGATTATGGAACTATACGACTAGATTCATGAGCAAAAATAAAGTATATACATAAAATAATCAATAATAAATTGCATTGAACCTCTTGAGTTCAACCAATTAATTGTCCTCGTAAAATAAATCACAGTTTAATATCTTTGAAGTTATTAATTTTACATCGGTGAACAACATTCACGTTTGTTGTCAGTCCCACCAGACCAAGATACACATAGCCCTGGCTGGCTGAAAGAAAAAGCATTTGTTTCACATTTTTAAAGGCATTACCAGAGACCATCAAATGAATAACTTTCACATTGCACTAGGAAATCTGAAGGTTCAACACAATGTCTGCAATCCATAAGTTATTTCTACTGCAGTTACCATCTGATGTAGCTAAATCAATGGTAACTTGGATAACCCCGCCAAGCCACAATAAAATCTTATTATTGCATTACAAGTGTATCCCAGGTTTGCTTCCTTTTTTCACCACACTACTCAGCACTGCTACTTGGAATGTCAAATTCTTTCATTATGTAGTCTGTAAGTGGCAGTACTTGATCTGCTGAAATACCTTTCCTGGAAGAGCCATCTATCGATCTGGTTCTGGCCAAGACTGAAAACCGATGGCACTAAACTTTTTGATATTTTATTCAAAAATTAAAAAGCTGACCCACTGATCATTGCTTACTGCTGCTAACAGTCTTAGCACTGTTTGGGTTGTTTACCATCAGTTGGCCTGGGTTGTTTATGCGGTTTTATGGGTCTTTTGGGCCAGACATTTTCATTCTATATATGGCTAGCTGAGCTCCAATACACAATTTCAGTACCAATACATGTAATTAGTACATTTACAGCACTTTAATTTGATCCTTAAAAATGGGGAGTATAGGTCCTGAGCCACCTGATCTAACTTCGAATTTAGCTCTACTGTGAGCTGGGAGTTGGATCAGATGACCCAGAGGCCCCTTCCAATTTAAGTGATACTATGATTCTGTCATCTGAAGTGTTGTTGTCTTAATTTTGTATTTACTTGCCCATAACTATACTTATTCCCACAAATTAAATTCGTTGCTGATAATAGCGATGTTTATTCATATCACAGCACTATGGTGGCAGAAAAGTGCTGCTAAACGTGCATTATATCTCTGCTAAATATTAACTGTGCTGTTACCTTGGTAGAAACTTAAAGTCATAGAAAAAATATCTTTACCTTCCAGTAAAAAAAAGAACGTTTATTTTCTGTAGATATTAGTAATAATAAAGCTATATCTGAAGTTTGGAAAATTAATTAACATCTCACTCTTGTCACAAGACATCACAGATAGAGTCTAAATACCACTTTTCTTCAATATTCTTTTATACTGAACAGAGACATTTTACGTTTTCACTAACAGCACCCGATACTAACAACAGAAGTTGGTGAACATTACAGAATCTGTCAGTCATATTTGCCTGAATTTCTGAGCATATTACCTTCTGTTATGTTTATATATCACCTTCCACACACGGTTTCTATAAGCACTTCTAGTGCTGCGCATAATGTATGAGACCCCTTGAAGACAACACAATGAAATCACTGCCAGCAGTATACTTAAAAGTACTTACCTTTATTTTGACCAATATGACTACTTAAAAAGAGTCTATATCACAGTCATGTATCATTATGGTTTTTAGATATCTTAAATGAGTCTTAAATTTTAGATACTTTCAGTAGAAAATGTTTCATAATTCCAGCATAGTTAGAAGAAATGCTGTCATGTGCTTCCATGTGTTCAAAAACAGGCAGTAAAACATCAACTTTTCAAAGATCAACTGCCTGTAAATACTTTCCAGATAAACTAATTATTTCATCTTTTTAACATATTCAAAGATGCTAAAGATACTGTGAGAATTCATGTCTATTTCAGAAAACTAAGAAAAAAAAAAGACAAAGTATTTGTTACAAGTTAGTCTGTCATCTTGTAATTAAAAACGGAAGCAATTTCTAAACAGATGAGATCTTTCACCATGCACAGAGATTGCGTCTTTCTATTATTTGGCAAAAGTAATTTGAGTCATTTTATAATTGATTTCATTTTTCCATTTCTCCTTCATTAACACAATGTTGACATCCCAAACTGACAAAGAAAGAGAAAGATTAACACACTTGTGCGGAGCCTCTGTGAAAGTCATATGCTCAGTCGTTCCACAGTGACACAGCTGGAGAACAGAATCCTGAGCTGCCAAGTCAGTGCTAAAGCTGCAGCCTCTTAGGTACGCCCTCCAGGGAAACCTACTACCCACAGAATGCAGGGAAGAATTATCAGTTTCACAAACCTAGGATTATTCTTAACTCAGTAAAAAGATGCCCTTGTCTTAGTGATTTGTCTCTAGCAAACACTGCAAAAAATGAACTTGTGTTTCTATTAAGGAAATATAATTTTATATATATATATATATATATATATATATATATACATGCTCTTGGAAATTTAGTAATCCCATGCATTTCTTAGGGTGCAACAAAGGTGTCAAGACAATAGCAGGAAAACTCTGGAGGAGATCTGGATTTTTGCCAAGATGCTGGAAAGACTTCCCAGGTTCACGTTAACTTGTGGACGGATCACACTAATATATTGCATCCTTAAAACTTCGCATATGGACTAATAATTTGGGTTGAAATGCTCACAAGCTAAAAGTAGGATTTTAACTTCTCAGATAACTGTTTCATGTTTGTTTGGATTGTTTTTATCTTTACTTGCTCTTCATATAGATGATTTTAGTTAGACATGAGCAAGAAAGGAGCCTGGCTTTATAAAACAGAAAAGTAGTAAAGCTTTGATAATGGATGCAGAAAAAGTGTGATTGGCTTTCAACATAGCATTTGTTTTTCACTAATTGAGGAGCTGGGTCATCAATCTTCGGAAGTGCCAGGTTGAAGGCACTGGAGACATTTTCAGTGCCTTGTGGTTCAACAGCTCAGCTATAGAAGAAAGAGAAAAAACAGCTATTCGTAGCAGAGGAGACCAATGAAAGACTAGCTGGTTTGACATTAAACAATTTGGACAGGGTTAAGTAACACAGTGATTTAATATTATGAAACGTAAATATAAGTGAAATATGTGAATAAATTAAAATTAAGATAAGGCTGTTAATGAATTGCTTCCTGGACCTACATTTGAGAAGCAAGCAGTGCTTGCCATTCATCCTGGAGTTTTATACTTTCTGGAGTTTTATCATTGTTTCATAAAATGAACTATTTTCATTGCTGAAATAGAATAAATTCAGATTCATCTTGGTTTTGTGCAAGCACCTTTCCCCTGCAGTAATTTTAACACCTTGTTGGGCAAAATCTATGAACTATACAAGTCTAAAAATAAACAACTAAAAAAATAAATCTTTGTTAAACCATCCTGTCATATAAAATAATGCATTTCCCATATAAGAAACTCTTTATTTTAATGTATTAGAAATAAAAAGTTATTACCCTTAGTTTTAGAATCAATTGTTAACACCACTTTTTTTTCTGTCAATGCTGCTTTGTTAAAAAGATGAAGTGGCAGGGATCTCGTTTAAAGTGTCTTCCATATCGAATATCAATATTTCAACATGGTATTTCAGATAGGAATGTAATTTTTAGACAGCAATCATATTTCAATTTAGCATACTTTTCTCATGGAAGTACTTCTGCCAGCAATTTCTCATGTTTATACAGCTATAAATAGAAATTACCTACTGTGGATAGATCGGTAGACATCATGTTTAATTCCTAACATCAGAACAAGTTGAGATTTTAATGCTCCAGTAATCCGTGTTTCAAAAGATTTACATAACCAAAGAATTGCTTTCTGCTGCCAATAATCAGAGCAGCCAGGCATCTAGTTCTAAAGAAGAAAAAGCACCTGAGATTTTTGAAGGATTTTGGTTTGTTTGTGTTTTTTTTTTTTAAGTAAGACATTTTATAGTACATGTGAGAGGAACATGGAACATAATGAGATTTATCTTTTTCACTAGCAAGACATAGGGAGTGCTTCAAGTGTCAGTAAATAACAGAGGAGTTTGCATCCAGATGGAAACATAGAGCATAGAAAACACTGTTGGTACTAGGTCATGACACCAGGGAAAAGCACCAAATCCTCCAGATAGATTAAAAAAATGCCAGTAATTGTAACCAATGCTCCCAAAGGTGTAAACATTTGAAACTGGAAGCTGAAGTGGAGTTGAGGCTGCCATTCTCCATTTCAGGGAAGGATGAAGCAACAATGGCAGCAGACAGTCACTGACTTGTCATGTGATGAAAGCTGATGCACCAGTGCTTTGACATCACCAGCTAATAGCCATTATCATCTTGCATATCTGTGTGAAGACTGAAATAAAGCGCTGAGAACACTCAGTTTGTTTCAATGGGAAATTATCCTGAATTTTCTAAAGACCTAAACGGACAGAAAGGAGGAATGATGGAAAAATAAAGAAGTTAGGGATAAGAATCAAGTTAAAGATTCCTTGATGACCAAATTAAATAGAAGACTGATGACAAAGGACTCTACAGAGAAGAAAAAATCAACCAAAAACTATATGCAGAGAGTGATTTTAAAGAAGAGGAACTGTATAGCCGGAACGAAAGGCCATACAGATATGATGTCATATAACAGACGAGCAGGACATCAGTAGCCAGTTAAGCAAATCCTGCAGAACTTCTCTGACTGGTTTTCTTCATTGTAAGAACTATCTGTTTGTTCTTTCCCTTTGTTTTCTTTCTTTTAAACAGTTATTTATCCAAACAAAGACCTTCCGTTTTATTCCCTAGCTGCTTAGTTTCCTTAAAAGCCTGTAGGTGAGGACCTTATCTGAAGTCTTTCAGAAATCCAATCTGACTTCTTTATCCACCTGTTTATTTACTGATTCAAAGAACAGTAGTGATTCTGTCCAGTCTTGCCTTATTTTTTTTTAAAAAGCTATACTGACTTTTCTTAGCTGGATCATGTTTACCAGTGCTCACTGATTCTCTTCTTTATTAATGTTCCTGCTCTTTGGTCCTTAGATACAGAAGTTTTACAGATCTGTAGTTCCCAGAGTGACTCTGGAAGCCTCTTTAAAAGTTAATGTCAGGCCAAGGCAATTTCAAGACACTATGCCAACTTTTATAGTTCTACAGTTGCCTGCATTAAATTTTTTATAAATTCTTGGATAAATGTCATCTGGATCCAGTGATTTATTATTGTTCATTTTATGAGTTTGTTGCTTTCCCTCTTCTACAGTCTTTTCAATTTTCAGCAAATGATCTGGTCATTCTCTCAGAAAAAAGATATCAAGCATGGGAATTTTCCTAGGTTCCTCCATGGTGAACTCAACAGAGAGCTGATGTAGTATCCGTGCAAGGTCCTGATCTTTCCTGAGCCTCCTTTTTCTGTGTTGATCTCCAGTTAGCCCAAAATACTTACTGCTAAGTTTTTTGCTCTTAATATACTGTGAAAAAAAGTTACTAGCTCTTATTCCTTCTATTAATTGTTCTTCAAAGTTTGACTGTGATTTTTTTATAAAGAGACTATACCATCACCAGCTTTTAATTATGCGATAAATAACTTAGGAAGAATTTTAAGCTGGAAAATGTAAATCAAGATCATCTAATACTTGATTGGTTAGAATCATAAGACAGGAAAAAAACCCTAAAATGTAGTTTCCTGTAAAGGAGATATTCATAAGTTGTGTACTGTTATTTAAATAATATAACAGAACACTGTGGACCCTCACAATTCACAGTATCTATGAAAAAAATAATCCAATGGAAAGCCTCTCATTAAACCAATGCCTAGATCATGATTGTGTCATAGACATCCCTACTGCATTAGTAAGACAGGCATAGGAAGGAAGAGATGGACAAAATATATTTTCTTTAATCATAAGAACAGTAAAAAAAAGAAGTAGTGATTTGCTAAAAACGTAAATATAAAAAATACCCCAAACTCTGCTACAAATGGCTGGGGGGAAAAGATGAGGAAAATTGGCTAACTGTTTCCCTGAATAAATTTAACATTCCAGCAAATGGGGAGCAAATTCATTTCTCGTTGCAAAAAAAAAAAAAGTTCACACAGCTAGAAAATGGATTTGTATTCATTATTATTATACAAATCTCCAAAGTCTGATTGTGTTTTAGACATCTCATGCAGTTGTAGAAAATATGCAAATCCTACTATTTTGAATCAGGCAGTTTAAATCAGCCTGAGAATTTGCCTTCTTTAAATGCCAGACCTGCATAATGACCTTAAAAAGGTGAAGGGGAGGGTAGGAAATAGAAAAGAAATAATTAGAAAATAATGAATGTGAGTGGAAAAATTAATTTTGTACATGAGGACAGAAAGGACTTCACATCATTTATAAAACTTACCAATACAACATTGCTAGTATATTAGAGATGTTTGGAAAAAAAGAGGAAGTTTAGAAAGACACAAGGACCTTCTGTTCATTAAGCCCTTTTAGCAAACACAGGCCACATGTTTATCACTCAAAACAACTGCTCACTTAATCATAATACAGCTTAAGTGGCTCTGGTATCATGATAGTTCTAGGGATGCATTAACAGTACTTGTAAGTAATAATTCCTTACCCTTACATATGACATCAATGGACTTTCAAAGACTTTCTAGAAGGAGATCAAGACCATTTATTCTATGGTAAAGAATAGAAAAGGAATATGTAGGTTTTGGGTTAAAAAAAAGTTCTGAAGTTGTAAAATCACAAAGACAGTCACTGAAATTACTAAGCCAATTTTTGTCGTTAAGCTTTCAGATTTCCAGTGTATTTCTAGTGAAATGTAGCCAAAACCATACACACACATGCGTGTACACACACACACACAGACACACACATACACTTTAAAAAAAATTATTTACTAAATCACCATGATCTCTGTCATGGGGATGCAAATTAGACAGAGCTATGAGGTGAACCTGCGTAAACCTTCTGCTAGTAGTAGGAGCAAGGTTTCTCTGTAAGACTAAGAAAGCTTTAAATCCAAGTCAGATTTTATTAGACTATAAAACAGAATAGGTAACTTTTAAAATAGAGGAAACTCAAAATGACTAGGTAAGTCAGGACAGAAAAGTAGGTTTTATAAATCAGTCATCTCCTACTGCTGTACCCTTAGTGGATGTGCCCCTGCTCTTGTGCTTGGTTTCAGTTAACTCAGAGTCTTCCTAGAAAGGAACAGATTCTGCGTGGTCCTCTTTGGTCCACAGGGAAATGCTTGCCATCTCAGTGGTACAACTGCACCCATTCCTCCTCTTCTCTTCTGCTGATACTCCTCAGTTCCTGCTCCTCAAGGAAGTTTCTCCTTTAGACTACCTTACTCCACCTTCTGTCCACCTGCTCTTGTGGAAAACCCCAGGGGACTGAGCAGTCTTCCTCTCCTTCCTCCAGAGGGTTGCCTGAGACAGTCCTTCTCTTCTTAGAAGAATATGACGTTTCATACTGAAGTTCAGACAAAGCAATAAAACACATACCATCCATTCTTATTTTAAATAGCATTTGGATAAAAGGGGAAAGTTTATCTACTACAAAAAGGCACTCTCAGACACAGTAAGAGTACGTGGGATATTTACTTGGTGTTGTGAATAATTTGATACATTTCCTAAGAACTGTTGTTGTTTTGGTTTGGTTTGGTTTGGTGTTTTTCCACTGTGATTCTTACGAGTTTTTGTTTGAATTACTGAGGCATTCCTTTCATGGTGTTCTCATAATCTTTCATTTTAACTTTTTAGTTTAAATTACTTGCTGGCTTTCAGCTTTCTGCAGCTGAGTTTGATATAGATGTAGCTAGAGAAATATGTAGAGACCCACAGAGACAGATACATAGCTTTTTTCAGTTAAGATTTTACAATTTAAAGAAAACTGGTAGTATGAAATCCTGCAAACCACCAGCACTGCAGATAAGGAGATGGTAGAACTACACAGTATTAAATATTTGTACCCAGAGGTAGAACAGGTTACTACTTCAGCACATCATGATTATAGCCTTGATCCTTGCAGGCACACTAACTTTGACATTAACACAAAAATGCAAAGCTTTGTACCAAGAGAAGAACATCAGAAATCTTTCTATTGGTTAACTGACCCTGTATAGAACTTATTATTCTTCCCTGACCTGGAGAGCCAAAGCCAGATTGTAGCACAATATCAGCATGGTTGCAGGTAGGGCAAATATGATTTTCCTTTAAAGGTGGAGTCCTCTGGGTGCTCTCAAAGTCACACACACTCACTACGGTTTTACTTTAACGGTTTTAGCAAGAGAGCCAACACTGATAAAATGGAGGGCAGGCAAAATGTAAATGTAAATCAAGTTTCCTGAAGATCACTGAGGGTGATTAAAGCAGTGTTCACAGCTAGGCTCTTTTGTCAAGAGATTCCTGATACATAGCCATAAAAAGTATAAGCTATTTGCAATTACTTAGGTGCTTATATATTTCTGATAAGGAGCTAAAGGGTACAGCAAGCTGGAGCAGTGATAGTGGGGGGAAATCCAGTGACAATAGGTGTTTAACCAGTGCAAGCAGGGAATAAAGATTGAGTGCATCATATTAGATTTAAAAGAAGAGAACATATGTATTAAGTAGAGTTGGGGAACAGCTGGTCCTTCTCCCTTCTTTGTATGCAAGGACAAGGATCTCTTACGAGGCTTTGCACCTTTAGAAATGTGCTGTGTAAGATCTGAACCTTTCCTTCTGCCTTTCCATGTTGTCCTGGTTTCAGCTGAGGCAGAGTTAATTTTCTTCCTAGTAGCTGGTATATAGTGCTGTATTTTGGATTTAGAATGAGAATAATGTTGATTACACACTAAGGTTTTAGTTGTTGCTGAGCAGTGCTTACACTAAGTCAAAGACTGTTCAGCTTCTCATGTCCTACCAGTGAGGAGGCTAGAGGTGCACAAGAAGCTGGGATGGAGCACAGCCAGGACAGCTGACCTCAACAGGCCAAAGGGATATTCCATACCGTATGATGTCATGCTCATCATATAAACCAGGATGAGTTGACAGGGAGGTGGTGATCAGTGCTTGGGGACTGCCTGGGTATTAATTGGTGGGTGGTAAGAGGTTGCATCACTTGTTTTTCTTGGGTTTTGTTTATCTTTTTTTCACTTTTCATTACAATTTCTTATTATTTTATTTTATTTCAGTCATTAAACTGTTCTTATCTCAACCCACAAGTTCTCCTACTTTTACCCTTCTGATTCTCTCCCTCATCCCACTGGGGATGAAGGGAGTGTGAGCAAGCAGCTGTGTGGTACTTAGTTGCCGACTGGGGTTAAACCACGACACGTGTATGACTTAGAATGTTAACTCTGTGCAAGGGGAGTTGTGTATATCCAGGAGGGGGCCATCGGTATGTCTCACAATCAAGCAGTATTCATTGCACTATCTGATTCAGTTAAGAATATCTCATTGAGAGGCATTGACCGCCTCATACCCCTCTGAGGCTTCTGTGCTACAGATGCATAGGCCTAGATTTGGGGTAGGGACTTTGCACCTGCTCTCTTACCCTTTCCAGCTGGTACAGTCAGCACTGTTCACTGAAATTAATACAAATACATGCAGGAAATAAAGACCACAGAGAAAGCACGAGAATTATGACCATCTCAGAACTTCCTTATTTCTACTTCAAGCTCAACCCTTCTCCCTCATACTAGACCACTTCTAGAAACTAGTTGGCTGAGTTCAGTGGCAAGAGTCACAGGTTCATTTCATAGGTGGAAGAGAAGAAAGTAATATTGGCAGAGATGACAGAATCCTCTCCTCCCACAAACGGCTGTCACCTTGAGCTGTGCAATGCAAAAAGCTCCACAGCACAGCTACTCCACAGGCTTGCCCACACACATCAGATGTCAGTGGGCTCACAGATCCACAAGCAGGTGACAATAATTGTTAGAAGAGAGTCAGCAGCAATCTTATGCATCTCTGGACCCTGCAATAGTGACTCCCATTTATGCTTAAGAAACAGACTCCCTTACACTCCCAAAAGGAAGTTTAATAGGGCTTGACCTGTGGAGAAAATTTCTTGCTGTTCCCTGCCCATTGGTGAATGGATTAATCTTGAGTATGCAGGAGATGTGAGATCAGAAGTTGTAATGTCACTTTGTGGCATCTTACAGCATACCTCTAGTTCTCATAATCGTGTGTATTTCAGTGGGAAGCAGAGAAATGCTTTCTTATCTCTTACCAGCAACTGAAGGAACCCTCACTAGGATAAATACTAATATATAGTGAGAAAATTAAATTCACAATTCCATTCCCTTTTTGATCTCACTGGAGAAGCTAACATGTCAGATACTCAGTGATTCGAACAACATGTTAATTTTTTGTCTCTGGCAATTTTCTTTTATCAAACAGTGTCTATTTCCTCAGTTTTCATAGGTGTGTATACAGGCCTTGTTCCCTTTCTATAATGTACAAGGAGCTGCTGGGTATCCTTTAGTCTACTATTAATACATTCAGATGTTTACTTATGAATCCACAGCTCCCGGTAGAACAGTTTTAGACAACATAAACTAAAATTTCCAGGACAACTTTAAAGATTTCAAGTGGGCTTTTGAATTCCTTCTGTGTTCATCTAAATCCAATTTATAAAATGTCTGGGTTCTTTTTTATTTTTTTTTTCCCAGCTGAAGGAAACCTCACTTCCTCACATAATATCTCAATAGTGCTAATTATTTTTTGCTTCTTACAATATAGTCATACACTGTCATATTTCTTACTAATGAGAAATATTGTAGCTGTCATTAGTTATGATTACATTTTATTTTAATAGTTTTAGAGACTGAGAAACAATTATGGGATTGTTTGGATATATTTCCACCTCTAAAGAAAATAAGGTTTGCAGAGATATGCATATCAGAAGGGCTTGGAGGATAGCTAAACGCCCAGATTCTTGCTTTGCTCCTTGACATATTTAAACAGGCTTAGTTTTTCTTATGAGAGTACTGAGAAATATATGAGAAGAAGCTGGCAGAGGCAAAGCTAACTTAGAAGAAATAGGATGACATGTTCTTATGAGATACTGTATGTCTTACGCCATGTAAGCCTGTGTAACTTGCTACCTATGTATTAGATTGTGCCTAATCTTGTATAAATACATGTAGATGGATATTTCCTTGAAAGCGACATTAACAGAAAATATTACCTGATGATGGAGCAAACTGCGAGATGCTAAAGATAGAAGACTCGCATCAAATATGTTTGAAAATAGGTATCAGAGATGTGGCTTCAAGTCTCAAAGTATCAATCAAATTCCAGGATATATGGGCAAACAGTACCAAGAAAAGTATCAGTGCAGCTTGAATACTTACACATTAAAAGGCTTTAATGCTGTAGAAAACATAGGAGGAAATAAGACATGCTTATTATGTCCATTGTTTTAAGAGATAATCAAACTGCTACACTTCCCTTATTCATCTGACTTTTCAATAGTTTTATGGGTAAAAAGCTGAATTATTAATTACTTTACTTTGATTTTACTTTGATTTTTATTTTCTGGTGTAGACATTTTCCTGAATTTTCCATGGATTTACAGCATCATTATGAGCCTTGCTCTTACCCTCTTACTTGAAAGCGGAAGATAATAGGAATATAATTATGTGCATTTTGATTGTTATCTCTGTTTTGTCACATGGGAGCAAGCACTCAATACAACTATGTGGGAAGTATTTGGATGTAACCCCAGGCAACATATCCGAAAATGTCAGATGAATACATCAGTGTTTCACAGCAGTCTCCTGCTGTGAATGTTTCTTCCTGTTTCATTTAAACAGACAGTTTTGTTGTCATGAAATATTAGCAACATTCAGAGCCTGATTCTGGTTTGAACAGAGACTCTTTCTGAAGATTCAGGAAGAACTCTTATTGAAGAGCATCACAGAGAGACACACAAAAATCAGGCTACTTGGTACAGACAGATGTATGTATACATATTTATTGTAAACCACACCATACTTTTGAGCCTGACATGCTGTTTTGATAGAAGCCATAGTAGAAGCTTTCACTTACCATATCTTCCAGCCTTAATGACATAGATGCAACTCAATTGACTGTGTGTCTAGGTGCTGCTTTAAAATGGTTTTGTATGCAAATACATTGCAACGTGTTGCTTATTAACCTAGAGCTGTGAGAAAAAATGGGAAAAGACCTCATTTAAAATGTCTTAGCAAAGCAGGTAAATTCATGCTTAACTTAAAACCTGTTGGTAATTCTATCTATTTTAACAATGTACTTATTTTGACTGGGATATAGTTAATTTCCCTCATAGAAGCTTTGGCATGATCTTTCTGATCCTAATTGCTTATATTTGCAAAACATGCTTCAATTACTGTCCCTCAAATGCTTACTCCTACTGCACAACATATCTTCTCTATTAAGCCTTTTTACTTGGACTGCTTGTTGCATGGGTCTAAGAGGCCACCCTCACCCTTTCTACAGAGTCAACAGAGCTGAGAAGAGGTAAGAATAGCAGCCAATATCCTGAATAGTGACATCAATTCACTCTCTGTGAAATCCAAACTGTTTGAATCATACTTGCCTTTAGGAGAGGTCTGCTGCTGCTCAGTTTCTGAACACTTTCAGGAGAAGGCAATCTAGGAGTTTTACAGAAATAAAATTTATGGAGGAGTAATGAATGGATTGGTTGTGGTGCTGCTTTAGTTATAGTCACGTAAAAGGAATAAATCTCCCGAAAGATAGTAGGAAACAGTTTCAAAAGCCTAAAAGGACAAGGAAATTGCTTACTAGGCAATATGGACTGAACAAGAGAAGGGAGAAACTGTAAAGGCAAGGCAGCAGAAAGCTAAGGTAGATTGAGAAGCCCGCAAGTTAGGGAGCAATAGTTTGAACTGCATTTGAAATGCAAGGGAAAATCACTGATGTAGAAAGATGTGAAGAGAAACTGGCCATGATGACAGCAATCAGTGTTTGGTTTTGGTTTTTTTTTCCAGTAAAGTTAATCAAATGGGCACAATTTAATGGTGTACTTTTCTGCTGGGAAGGTAATGTGATGCTTAGTGCACTAGATGGTGTCTGTCTCTGTTTTACTAGGTGTGGTTATTCTGCTGGAATTGTCCATTTGATTTGTCATGGCTGATTCACACTTGGTTTTATGAGCCCTTCTCAAGGTGGAGTCCTTGCAGCTTCCCTGAGTATTCGGGGCTGCGTAATGCTCATGTAGTGCATGATGAGATGAACAATGGATATGAAGGGACTCAACAGAAACAACTCCCATGGAGCACAGGGAGCAGTTAGGCAGCTAGGACTCGGAAGTCAGGGCCTGAAAAATGATTCATAGGGACCTGTTAGATCTCTTCAGTTTACTAGAACTTGGAGAGCTTCAGGAAATTACTGGACTTAGGGCAGGACTGAAAGACCATGCAAGGATAGTTTAGACAGGCAGGAGTCTTTTTTACAAATGTTCTTATTTATCTCTCAGACAGGGGAGCTGTGTTTTCTCTGTTTAAGTATTTTAAGAATTTTGTTGTTCTGGTCTGGATTCTTATAAAACCTCATTTTAGCATCTAAAGTTGGATTGGATCAAAGAGCACTGGCAAAATTCCCTCAGATCTCTGGCTGGCTTGAGGTCAACAGTTCTAGGCTCTACTTCAGCAAAATCTGAAGATAAATAGAGATAAACATGATCAAAATATCAAGATGCTGAATAAGCAGCCTATAGGGAATTATTAAGTGAAAAGATGCAGTTCTGCTATGGGGGAGATACTAAATTCTGCTATGGGGGAAATAATAAATCAGTCACAAAACTTTTGTGGAAGATTGGAATTGTGGAGTGAGAGGGTTAAGTGAAGATATTCCATGAGAATGCAATACAGGTGTGATTATATCATAGCTTAAATTCCCACCAAACATTAAGGACTAGCAAGATGCAAACAGGCTATGGAGTCCCACACTTTTTGATGACTGTAGATATAAACATCAGGAAAGTTGTTTCCCACAGAACAGTCCTATGTTTGCAGGCAATTGAGAAAGATTTTTAAAAGGCCTTTCCACCCTCCCTTGTGGATTTGAGAGCAAGTATATTCTACCTCCAGAGTTATTCTGAAATTAGAATAAGAAAATATGAATAAGTCTAGAATGCAAGGCCTTTGTCAATTCAGTCACTCTTACATCTCAGTTGCAACATCTTTGACATCGTTATAACAAAGAGCAAGCAGCAATGAAATTGCACACCTCTGATACCCTTTGGAAGGAAGCAGTTATGCTTCTAAACAGAACTCCGTTGAGCAACAGTTTGCTGGTAAATACTGTTGTAAATACACAGTTGAATTGCTTTCAGTGGTTGATGCAAAAGCAATCTACATCTCCAGCTTGCAGAATAAAATATTATTGCAAAGTAGTTCAATAAAATATGTTGCTTCATTGTCATAGTTCTAACTTTTGTGTGTTCTGCTGGGATTACTTTTAAAGAATGAAACTTCTTTACATTTATTAGCTTTCCAGAAAAGTAGCAACAGTAATTACAACATCCTTCTTAAGTTCTTATGTTATTGTGATTATCTGTGGTGAATCTGTTGAGAATACCTTTGCTTCCTCAGGCTTTCTTTCTGGTTTTATATTCTAATAAAGACTCAGTGTAAAATATCCAGAGCTGAGCATAGTTAAATATTTCATATTGAGTTATGGAGCACTTCCCAAAGTGTGCATTTGCTGAGAATTGTTTGTGTAATGCTTTTGCTTTGTATACAAGCATTAGTATTAGACTTGTATGTTTGCTTTTGAAATAAGGTTAAATCTTGACATTCTTTATCATTATTTTCTAGATAGATGAGAAGAACTAAAATAATGCCTGAAGACTAAAATGTAAAGAGGAAAGATCACTGCATTAGGTCCTATTGAATGATTCTAAGTATTTGGCATTTTTACATATTTAATCCTATGCTTTGACTAAAACATATGTAATCCTATAATACTCTATATGAAAACATTTTATGTATCCTATGTTTTTGCTAGAAACTTAAACCATTCAGCTTGCACAATGCTTAATAACATTTTATTCTATTTTACTCAAGAGGTCAGTAACAGCATCTGATATTTGGCTAAGATGACCCAGTTTTTGAGTAGCTTCAAATAATTATTGTGATAAATCTTGGTAAATGTGAAATTTGAAACATCATGAGGATACTCCAGGACAGTCTTTTATTGTGTGCCAGAAAGTATTTACTGGTTGCAGAAACTTCTGAAATTACGTAAGGCTGTATCAGAGATGTTAGGCACTGTTTGTATTAATTTGAAATAGTGATTGCATTGACATGTTGCATTTACACTGTCCTTCTCACTGCCATGAAGTTTTTCCACAGCGCAGCTACTCTCGTATATGTTTATTTACTAGAAGTGATATTAAGTGCCCTGGTTAACTTAATTGACTTAATGCAATCCAATATCTGTCTGTGCTTATACTTCTCTGCTAAAAATGACCTTCAGATCTAAATTCTTGGTACCATCAATCTACAATCAAAACTCCATGGCACATGTAGTTGGTGAGGCAAAGTCTGGAGGCCAATATATAGGAGGGTTGTAATGGGGCACATAATAAAATGAAAAATTTTGAGGGGTGGATATCAAGAATTCATGTGAAATTTGGTAGCACAATGACCCATTAGTTTATTTAGCACAGCACGATGAAGAAGGAGTGAACATTTTTATACTGAATAGATAGACTCCCCAACTATTAAAATCATTGAACAATGGATATAAAGTAACTAGGAAGTAGTTTGGAAATTAGAAGGTTATTTTGAGATAATCTTAATACTTTTATGAAGAGGCATTTTTAATGTAGTTGCCTGTGACAAGAAAAGAAGCAACCCAGGAGACCTCTTCCTGGCTATATTTATTTCTGAAAGAAACAAGTGTTATGTACTTTAGAGATAAAAGAATCATAGAATCATAGAATGGTTAGAGTTGGAAGGGACCTTCAAAGGTCGTCTAGTCCAACCCCCCTGCAAGGAGCAGGGACATCCCCAACTAGATCAGGTTGCTCAGAGCCTCATCCAGCCTGGCCTTGAATGTTTCCAGGGATGGGGCATCCACCACCTCTCTGGGCAACCTGTTCCAGTGTTCTACAACTCTCATTGTAAAAAGTTTTTTCCTAATATCTAATCTAAATCTACCTCCCTCTATTTTAAAACCATTACGCCTCATCCTATCACAACAGGCCCTACTGAACAGCCTCTCCCCATCTTTCTTGTAAAATAAAAAGAAACACAATTCTTCTTCTGTAAATATTGCTATCAAGCATTCTATAATTTACTGTTTAAAATCTTCCAAGTATTTCTTCCATGTGTATGGAGTAAAACTCCTGTCTATCAGCTTACCTCCTTCCTGATCTCTTAACTCCAATATCTCTATATAACATAACGTTGACATTCAGAGAATAATCATGACCAGACTGACCACTAATAAAGAAATCACATGTGAAAAATTCCACTCAGCTGTGCCACAGATCAAAGTTTTACAGCAAAGAGAGGGTGATCTATAATATATAACTGCAGGGGAAAAAAAAGACAAATATTTTTATCAGAAATACTTGGTCTTCTGCAGAGAACATGTAATTTTGCCTTGGATCAGTTCATGGCTTCTACAGACTTGCAAATGCATGGATTAAATGACTATTAAAAATAAAATATTTCTCATGTCCCTTTATGATCTGTATGAGAGGGAGAAAAAGAGATTGTATGCTTATGGCGGGCTGCTGTCATGTTGTTCAAAGGGAATTGCAATTATCTTGATTTAGCAGGACTGGATCAAGATCACTCCTGATGTCACTGAATGAAAATCATCATATATTAATGAATACTAAGACAAGTATGACAAAGATGACAATTCATAGTTTAATAGATTTTTATTAGGCATCTTGTAATGAGGAAAAAGGAGATAAGTTGATTGAAATTATTTCAGAAAGTTACTTAATTCCCGAGATTTCTGCTGTAATGGTAGCCATGATAGTCTTTGAATACTGATCTCAACCATCTGATGCAGAAAAACCTTTCTTACTTTGACTCAGAATAGTGGACTTGAGATCATGAAATGAAGTCTGATATCTAACCAGTGATTCTGTGTTTTATAACTACAGCAACCTTCAAGACTAATTTAACTTCTCACAGACCGGAAGCCAAAGGACTCCTAAGTCTGGATGGGACCTGATGGAAAAGACACAGTGGTGGCATTTTTAAAAGGTTCTTGGCATCAAATGTTAGAGCAGAGAAATCAGTTCTCCAAAACCAGACTGAATCACATGTAGTGGCATCAAGATCCACTGTTCTTGGGATGTGATGGGAATTACAGTCAATTAAATGACTTGTTCAAAAATTAGAAGTTCACACAAAATAAAAGAACATTTTTTCTCTTCAAAGGAAAATAGGCAAAGTCATTGAACAAAACTTTTCTAATGTGGTTGCATGATATAAAGTTGTGGGAATATCTAACACAACAGCTAACTTGGACAAAGTTTATTGCAACAATAGTTAGGTCAATTTAGTGTTATTTGATATTGCAAAGGGCAATTAACAGGTTCAAATCTAGTGTAAACTATTTCTGAAACAAACATCTAGCAAGCATGCCAAAAAAGATAACTTAACGCCATGAGATCTAAGAAAAATATGTACAGAGGTTAATAACTGCACACAGAGAGTGAGAATTTCGTGGCAATACCTACTTCACTCAGTGCAAGGTAGAAAGCTTGGAATCTCATAATCACTAGACAATGAGCAGTGAGGCTGCTTGCTAGGGATTAGGGAAAAGAGTGTTTGAAGACTTGTGTCCTAGCCTAGGTAATGCAAGTAGGGTGACATAACCGATGTAACGTGGACTGCAAGGAAAGCAGGTGACCCTGCTACTGTGGGAGTTTGTCTGTGAGCTGGAAGAAGGTTTAGGATGTCACCATTCAGAGTGCAGAGTCCCTGAAGTATGTCTCTGTTTTCATGAACTACCTTCTTTGACAACATCACTTGATAATGGAGGAGTATGGAGAGCCATGTACTATGTATCTCTGTACTGTTATGTTAGGTTGGGGACTGAGTGCACTCTTGGGCCCAAAATCCTTAATTTTGCACACTGCATATGGGCTGGCAATTAGCAGAAATTGCAAGGTATCAGAACCCAGTGGGGACAAGGCCTTTGCACACTGCCATATTGCCAGTGATGTCACCAGTACTACAACAGTTTGCACCATCTGAGGAATTGCCACTGTACGTGGAAGTCATGGCCCATGAACCACTATGGACAAAGAACCTCTAATAGCAACATGTTGTACAAATAATTCTAAGACACTTGCTTACCTAAAGAAAGGAATTTCAACATTAATTATTCTCTACTGGCATTTTAATTGAAAGTGCTTAGAAAATCAATTAAAATCTCCTTATGAGGAGCTATATTTCAAAAAACAATTAACAGTTTCTGAAGCAATGGTGCAACCATTTTCAAGGCTGTTTATATCTTTCAGGATAACATCTTTATCTATTAATTTTACAGAAATAATGGGTTTATTGCACCAAAGTTGGAATTACGTTTTATGCAACTCAGGTATGCTATACCTGTTGACTTTTAGTGCCACCGAAGCAGATAAGCCTAATGCCCCTCAAGAAGAATTGTTTGAGTTAAATGTTTTTAAAGTGGATAAATCATATTAATATCTCATTAACCTTTACTCTTCCATGCACACTCATTAAATAAAAAAGCATGTTACCAAGATTACTCTAGGTTAAGCAATAACTACGAGAGCATAAATGCATGTACAAATGGACAAATGAATTTGAAGTGAGTTAAACAGAATTCTCATTGAGCAACATTGTTATTCCCACTGGGAGTTTATTTGTTATCTTCCATTGGTGGTTGTCTATCCTACTGCAGTCTGCTGCAACAGTAATTGCACAGGATAGAAGCTTAATAATATATCCATCTCTAGGGTAGATAAATGCTATTACAATCATTTTCTTCTTTATTGGAAATGATAATTTATACAAGCATATCCTGTAGGTGAATGAAACTTAAATATAGTGTATATCAAGGTGGTTTTATTCCACATGTCATTTTTACCCTGTATTTGCTGCAGTTGCCAACTGAAAACAGCTGTATATTCAGTGTGTGTGTTGAGTTGTATGGATACTCAGCTGCAGCTCAATTTTTTTTTCTTCCGCAGTTTTGCACAGATCGTTTCTTATAGCTTCATTAATAGAAGCTACAGAAATTGAGATCTGGAAGTGACCTTGTCCATGAGGTCATCTAGTCTTAACTGAACAAGCTGAGGAAGGAGATAAACCGTCCTTGACAGACCCTGGTCTATCTCAAACACTGATATTTTTCCCTATTTTTTTCCTAGGTTTTCCATTTCACTCCTCTGCAATCCTACAGTTTCAGTGTTTTTTCCATCACCCTGGTATCAAGTCTTTTTGTAGATTACACTCATTTTTCCTGTCACACCTGTCAGGTGGTTGCAAAGGACAACTTTTCTCTCTCTTCTGATATCTTATCTTTTTTTTAAAGAAATCCTAATTCCTTCAACCTTCAGACTAGCCAAAGAAAACTCAATAGAGCTCACTTTGCCTGAAATGATTCTTAGACATAGTTCATATTTTTTAAGTTATGGTGGTTAACATCATAAAAGTTGATAGAACTCTGATTTGCTTGCCTGCAGGCTCTTTATTTCCTCCATGGTCCTTTCACCTTGATTCACACATACCTCTGTGGAAAGAGGGGAGGCTAGACATCCCCTGAGGATCCCTAGGCCCATGCAAATGGAAGAAGCTCTGGGATGGATCAGGCAGGGGGATGATGCAGATAGCTGGAAGTCAGTGGAGTCCAGAAGCTGGGAGGCTCTGAGAAGGGCAAAGAAGGCACATACAGCCAAGGACAGTGGTGACAGGGAGAAGATTTTTCTTAGGAATGAGTTGACATGTGCAGAGTTTCCTCAGTGCACTGAAGTCTGCTGGGTTGGAGGAAAGGTCTGGTATTAAAAGGATACATCAGTGATGAGGACGAGGACTGATTTTCAATGAATTTTACTTAGTACCTCAATCAGAAAGTAGAGTTTTGGTGCTCTCCCTCAACACACTTATGAATGTGTTTTCCCATGCGTTGCTGAAGTAATTAATGAAAATATTAACTGGAACCAGGCTTACATTGGATCCTGAGGGGTCTGACAGACTGTCCCAGTCTGGAAGAAAATCACAAGGAATCAAAGCATCATGGTTCATTAGAATTACCCCATTCAATTTACCACTCAGGCGAACATTAAAACTTGTCTGTTGATTACTCACTTGAAACTAGGTAATTGAACATATAGACACTTTCATAATTAAGTATTTGACAGATTGTTACAGGAGCTCTTGGGGAGAATTTTGGACAATTCGAAAGACTTTCCTAGGAAATTCTTGCTGAGCACAGACTTTTTTTTTTTGCTTAACTGTTGATTAATATCCTGGGTAGAAAATCTGACTGTCTCAGAAAGTCGTGTTCCTGTTGCAGCAGTGGTGATACTGTACATAAAGAAAATATCTGTAAGTAGTCAGTAAGAACTAATTCTGCAGGGGTAGACAAGGGACATTCCAGAAAAATCAAAACAGGGCAGAAGAGGGCCTACTCCAAATGCATGTATGCAAGTAAGGAAGTGCTAACAGGACAATATTGTGCGGAAAGCTCTCACATTTTTGCCAGGAAATCAGCATAACTAGATGCTTATCTGAACCTAGAATGGGAGGAAAAAAGAGAGAATTTAGAGGCTTGGATAATTTACAAACAATACATTTGATCAAGTAGATGAGGAAATGCCACAATCTCCGCCCTGTGTAATGGGGCAAGAAAGAATATAACCTCTAGTATTATCCAAGATAGACTGTCAACATGGGCTGCGTAGGTTCCAGGTTTTAGGAATATTTTAGCTTAGCAGGTAAAAAGGGATAACCTTGGCATGGTGTAAGAATGTTATGCCACTTTTCTAGACAATATTGAATGTCTTTAACCATCTCCAACTTCACAGTGTTTTCTTTATCTTTTCCCAGCTTTTTACACCATTATCTGATAACAGCTTCTAATATCATACCCGGGAGTCCTCCACATTCTGTTTAGTTAATCTGAAGCCAGGTCTTAGTCAGCCAACCTAATTATTTGCCTGGGGCACTCCCAATTAATACAAGATTTGAATAGTTGTTGTGGTTTTGTTTAGTGAGGGGGGGCCTAAGGTGGAAGCTTCTGTAGGAAACTGCTAGAAGTTGCTCCCCTTTGTTCAGTGGACTCGGCTGGGCCTAGGGCGGACCTGCTGCTGGCCAAGGCCGAGCCGATTGGTAGCAGAATGTTCCGTGATAACGCCTCTGCGATAACGTATTTAAGAAAGGGAAAACAGAAAAAAAAAAAGGAGAAGACAAGATGTG
>JAAGAY010144559.1:119829-163173 GCA_011801015.1 Ardeotis arabs | reverse complement strand
GGGGGGACGTCTGGGGGGGGAAGAAGCCCCCGACCCTCTTGGCGGGGAGGGAGCAGCGGCAGTGGTTTGCCGTGTGGAGCCGGGGAGGGCTCGCCCCTCCTTCCTCCTTGTTCCCCAGCTTTTTCGAGGCTTCCTGGTGCGTTTTACATTGAAATGTGGTATTCTCGAGACACATCATCTCCTTCCCGTGGTCCAGTAAAACGCTGGGTACTTTTTTGCCTAATAAACTAACTCAATTTACTACAATTTTTGGCAATCTGAGACTTTTTAGGGTTGTGAGCCTTTGGTGTTGTTTCGCTTTCTTTATAGAAAAACTTCAAGCAAATATCTACCTCTATAACAGAGTTTTGCTGCACTATTTAGGGGGGAAAAAGCCCTAAACAGGCCATGCATATGCTGAGTTTCCAAAGCAAAGTGTATAGCTGTACTACTGGCAGCCAAATTGCACCGGTGTTCATTTTTCCTCCCAGTTTTTAAGGCTGTTGTAACAGCAGAATGTGTTGCTGCCAAATTTTTGTTGACTCAACAACAGTAAGTGTTGGTGTTAAGTGGTTGCTCTAGGCACGTTCCAGGTATGTAGCTGCTTTTGAAGCAAAGCTTAGCTTAAAGAAGATATCTTTGTTATCTTGAGCAGAAGGAGTGTATTTTTAATTGTTGGTTGTTGGCCTATTACATAATCATTTTGATGTAAGGGTAGAGATAGTGGTTCTTTTCATGGGTGCCTAGTTAGGAAAGCTGGAAAAACAAGTCCTCCTTCTGCTTTAATTTATTAAAGATTGTTCTAAGCACAGCTCCTATCTGTTTTTCTACCGTGCAGGTTTATTGTGAAACAGTTGCAGCGTCAATGAGAAATTAGCAGTAAACCACATACCACAAGCGTTCTCCAAGGAAGATGCAGTGTTCTGGTGCGTACCTCTGAAGGAGCTGGTAAGTGAGAGTTTAGAGAAATCTGTCGTTTGTGAGACTGCATTTTGTCTCATCGCTGTTTTACTGTGACTAATTCAAGGTCACATCATCATTAAGAAGCCTTTGGCTTCAAAGTCTGATCTGCTGAGTGAATTATAAAACCACCTGAAATTTAGGCAATGTTTCTTTGTACTGCTGTCTTTTTCCACGCACCTGAAAAAATTACCTTCCTCAAACAATGCTCCAGCAACACTTCAAGCAAGAAAAATACTGATAATGCAACAGAAATAATAGATATGCAGCTCTGTGTATAGAAAATGTAGATAAAAAGATGAATTAAAGAACACTTGCTTCCAAGAGTGGGAGGAAAAAGTCTTCTAGCGCTTAGTGTTCATGAATTGTTTCCGTTCTTTTTTTAAAAGCAACAAGAGGAAGAATTCCCTTAGTGAATCTTGATGTGTTTAGCTTATGTGTATTGTGTCACTCGAGATCCCAGTTGACAGTGATTTGAGATTTGTTTCAAATGTGGAACTCTGGTGTGAAATACTTGTTTTAATTAAAATGTCTGTGTTCTCAAAACTGTGTTGGCATCTCAAATATAAATACTTTCTAATTTGGGCTCCAGTTTATGCATGACATTATCTTTTTTTTTTTTTTTTTTCCATAATCCAAAGAGAAAACGCTGCCAAACATGAAACATATTCCATGGGCTTGTAAATTGTTCTGCTGTGGGTGTCAAATTCACACACTGAGTTTAAAAACCAGAATTTCATTCAGAGGTCTGGTTAGTATTTGTGTATACTGAATGTCTTGGAGGATCTAGGGCTTTTTCCTTTCTAAAGTTAAAATTATGGTGTAAATAGTGTTCAGGTTGGCAATAGAACAGTTATGATTGACTCGTGGCTGGAAAGCAGTAAAATTATTTGTGTTAATTCTGTTGTTTTGTACAGGGAGACCAATTAATACTACAAATCCCTGCCTGAAGTTGCGGTCTTGTTTGCAACTTTTGCACTTGATTTATTCTTTGACTTACAAGTCACAAACTCTTTCCAACCTTGCTGTCCTGTGGTATGACCAGACTTTGGGAACACTCTATGTAGGTTTTTCATATTATATATAAAGAACATGGATGCTTAATTTTGTCTGATATCTTTCATGGGCATTACCCTAAAAAAGGCAGATATCTAGTGTCACCTTCATGGCTTGAATTTCTGCCTCATTCAGGCAGATGTTATTAATATATTATGTTAATAGCTTCTAATTTTTACTGGCCGATAGAGAATCCAGCAGGATGTGAAGAAGTGATTCTGGGACCTGATGTAAAATGTAAACTGAGTAAATACAACGTACATCTGTTATGTTTGAAAGCTTTAAAGCAGCTTGGTCATCTCTGCTTTTATTTTCCTGCAGTTAAAACTGGTTCAACAACAAAAAAAAAAACCTAAAACAACAACAGATCTATATCTATGTATAAAGCTTAAATATTGTCTCTCTCTCACAGGAATAAAAAATATTGGCTGATGATTTGAGGGCAAATAGATCTCGTGTCCTATTTCTACTGGAACAGCTGCAGGGCAGATGTTCTAGTTAGTTAGAATCACTGGTGGCTGTGAATAGATAACTACCCATAAGTGCAGCAGTATTGTTGATTAGTATTTTCATTTATTTCAGGAATGGAAATACAACCAGTACTGAGCTTATGCTGTATAGCTACTTGCATTCACAGAGAGGAGGATGGGGCACTTAGAAGTGGCTGGTTTCACAAGTATTTTCTTGTTTAGTATGACTTGTTCCTGAAAGTAAATATTTTTCTAGATAACAAGAATATCCTTGTTTAAACAAAGGCCTTTTTAATCTGCCTTTTCTTAGTACTTACAGATATTATAATAATCAGGTGTTGACAAAAATCTGTGCATAGCAACCAAAACGGTGAAGGATTTATCAGCAAATGTCTTTACCAACTCTGTTTTCCCCAGGGGAAGTCTGTCTTAGCCGAGAAGCAACAGCTCATTTCTGAAGACGGAGTGTAGGAAAGTGATAGGTAATAAGGCAAACTCTCTGAATGTGTTTGTTTAAAATACATCCATCCCTGTGCACATCCTGAGGATTGTTTTAACATTAAACTCTGCTGGACTACCTTGAAAAAACCCTAAAGTTGTGTTACTCAACTTTTACTGCACTAGAAAGGCATAAAAAGAAAAAAACCCTTATTTTTAAAAGGTTAAGCGTGCAGATTAAAGTGATCTAAAAGAGGATTATTCATAGCACTGGTGTAAGTAGTGTTGCACTGCCAGACAGGAGCGGAGAGCTCTCTGTCAAACTAGATAAGCGCAATGCCTACATCAGCAATCATTTATTGAGTTGTGAGTAGCTTCTGTTCCGCTCAGTGCGCTCAAGAAGAAACTGTGTTACCATCAGAGCTGTAAGCTAGGTGTTCTTGGCTTTTGGGGGTACCTACTGCACTCCTTTCATCTTCTGAGGTGACTTCACCTTTTTGGTAAAACAGGTGTTTGCCTTTGAGGTATTTTCTCACCTCAGGTATTGTTGAAAAATAACACTAAAGCTTTTTAGCCAGCAATTTGAGCTTAGCTGTAGATTAGAAATGTATCTTCCCATCCTTGTGTAAAATTCCCAAAGCTAAATTTTCCCTGCCTTTTTTTTGGCTGTGCCATCGCTTTCCAGCAGTTCTGTAAACCGCCATAATCCATCTTAATTTCCACTCCGGGATGTGATGGCGGTACCATTCCCAAAACTAACTAGCTCTGGAGAATCTCTGTAGGTGCAAAGGCTCCTTGCATTCCTCGGTTCCTATACTTGAGGTTGCCAACAGCATGGCTTATCAGGCGCTGCCTCGGCCTTTGCCAGCTAGCGTCGCACGCGTGGTGCGCTTATATTGACTGTCTGCTTTTTATTTGTTTTATTTGTGTATGTAAATGTGAACTGATGAAATAATGGATGCTGCAGCTTGACACTGACAGACTTGACATCCATTGCTACGCTTAAATTGGAAGGAATCATGAGAGTACAAGCTTTTCCTGCGCTGCCCCAGTCCTCACTGGCTGTAGAAATGAGTTGTAGCAGTGAGACTGGAGTTTGGTTTTCAGGGTTTTCAGTCCTTCTTGGAGCTTTCAGCTAATAGCAGGGGATAATAATAATAAGTTTTCCTACCAAGCTGAACTAATCTTATTTGGAATTTGAGGCAACAGGCTCTGTGTAAGTGATTTAAAAACCTGAACAGAAATTAATCATAGGAAATACTCGGTGACTTTGTTCTTTAGAAAAACAGCTTGCCAAGGGTCATGATACGTATTTTACAGTAATTTAAAACTCATCCACTGGATTTTATTGAACAAAAATAGTAACAAATTTCAGTTTGTGAAATGAGTCACCAAAGGAGCTTTCCCCTACAGTTGAAGGCTTTCTTTCAGACACTTTCCTCTTACTGAGCTCTGGTTAGAGCGCCCTGTCTCTTCCCATGTTTTATTCATAGTAGGAAAGACTATTTTCCTAACGCAACCAGGCTGCAGGTGCAGTAGTTCTGAGAACTGCATGTGGCTTCCAGCTTTCTATTGACTAAAGAATAGGCAGATACTATAATATTGACATAAGGAGCGTCTGAACAATGCAGATCCAGTGTGATGTAGCACCTTTTAGTTTATCCAGTTAATTTAGTGTAAGAAATGTGGACCACCTTTAGGTTATGCGTGGAGTTATATGGCAGAAGTGGAGGGAGGGGAAAAGCAAGGCTTGTAGCAGACTGTCCTCAGCATTCTGTTCCACATTGAGAAATACTGCTTATTAACAGACAGACTTCATTAATGCTTCATGACTGTGCTGTCATGGGAGAAATTAATTACAGTATTGCCTTTTCAAAGTGGCATGTGCTCTCTGTCCTGATACAAATCCATCACAGCTCAGTGCTGCAGCCGGAGGAGCCTGTAACTGCGGGGAGGCTTATCAGCGCTGGTGCCAGGCGGTAACTGTTCTCCAGCAATCGCATTGATTTTTAGATCCTGGGTGTGGAATAGTCTCTGCATGGCCCGGTTTGGAGCAGACTGATAAGGCTCCTTGTTTCTTAGCAACCACAGTCTGCCATAGCCAGAAACCTGCCCCTCTGCAGCTGGAGGGATAATTCTGAATGCCTCAAATTTATATCTTTAACCAAGGTAAGTCGTTCACCCTGGCATATTTAGTTTTGCATTCAAATAAAAGGAATGTGTTGGCAAAAGGAAAGCATAACTTCTGTCGTTAATAAGACATTCTAATTTCTTTCCCTGTTCTTATTTAGACCTGTGTTTTCCCTGGGCATGGAGGTGCCATATGTCCTTCTCTTAACTAGACTTGTAGCAGAAGTTGCCAGCAAATCTACTGAAAGTTCGGTAGGTACTTCATGTTCTTTGTCATGCTAGGTGCTATAAAGTCAGAAAGATCAGAGTATTTTCCTCTCACATTGCAGTTTTTAGAAGGCTTTCTAATTCAACAGAAATTACTTAACCTGCTAGCAGTCATTAACTGAAACTTTTACAGTGGGTCAATTTATTATGAGGACTGATTGCCTATTAAAGCATTGAATTCTTCCTAGTCATGTGTTTGTAGGCTAGCGGGGATGCAACTGGTAATGCCTCACACCATGGGGAAAAAGCACCCTCCTGATCAAAAAAACCCACTTTTCAAGCTGCTTGGCAGTTTAACTACAAAAAAAATCTAAAACATAGACCCTCAAAGTTAACTTTTTAAATCACTGAGAAGCTCTGAAGCAAATTCTGCTTCAAGTCACCGAAATAGGTCAGAGGATAAAATTCTGCTTGCAGGAAAAAAAAAAAAACAAACCCACTTTTTAAGAAACTGATCTTAAGCACGTTATCTGTAGATCTTCTGGTTCTCTACTGTAGTCTGCCTCCCCATGACGCACTAACAGTGTGAAGTCAGCCTACTCATTTTAGTTTTGACAGTCCCAACCATTTCTCCTGATGGCTTTGATTTTTGTCACCCCTGGATCTGATGGATTTTGCTGATTAGCAGAATAATACTGGCTGTTTTATGTTAGGTATAGTTGTTACTTATATGGCTTCATATAGATCAGGTCTTGTTGGTTTTGACCAAGAATACTTCATCCCTTTTTAAGACTGATTTGACCCACTGTATTCTTTAGGGGAATGTACCTGCAAAACTTTAAAAGACATGGGAGTTTTGTGGCTTATTTTTCAGATTCAGAGAGTGGATATGCCCAAGCCTATGCAGGATGTTACTAATATCTATCAAAAGAACCACAGAGCTTCTAACAACTGTTTATTTCAAAGCTTATGTCACAGCTTGTTGTAATTTGTAAATAACTTTGAAACTGGCTTTTGTATAAACAAACAAAAATAAAAATAAACTACATACCTTCAGGATATGTGAATTTATTCTTTAACATTAAATGTTGAAGGAAGAAGCTTTTGTAGTTCTGCTGGATTGCTCTGCCAAATGTAGACGTTAGCATCACTTGCAATATGGGTATTCAGTAAAAACTGGGTTTTACCAGTCGTTTTGCCAATAGTATTTCTTTGCAAATCTGTTAAGGCATTTGTGTGATGCTGTGGGAAGGATAACTCCCCCTCTGAACTGTGCCTCACTGAAGAATTTACAAAGTATATTTCTAAAGCAGTTTTTTGAGGCTTTGTCTGAAGTCAACAGTAGAATGTGCATTTGTTCTCAAAGCGTTAGTCTGGGAGGCAGCTGCCAGGTCAAAACCAGCTTGATGGTGCATCTAGCTTATTCTCTCCTTGTAAGGTTGCTTTATGCAAAGTGAAAAGGTTACAGCAAGTTTTAACTGCAGTTACTGCTTGTTCCTCTACGTTCTCTGTAGACTTTTTGTGGAAGCACTTTACATTTCACACAGTTCTTAAGTTTACTGATGTAATTTCTTTTCTTAGGTTTCAGAAACGGAATGCTGTGTGGATATGTTGGACTCCAACAGTTCCTGTCCAGTAACCAACCAGTGCAGTCCAGGTATAGTGTGTCATTGTTTAATAAAAATCCAGATTGTTTTTGATAATAACCACAAAAATACAGTGTCTGATTAATTGGGGAGTGAAAACAAAATAATTAGCGCATGTACGTGTTGAAATCTTTCTTCCTCTATATACACAAGCTAATGCTGCTTATGACTCACAAATGTTGTTCTGCATGGTAAGGAGAACAGACAACTATTAATAAGGTTATTCTTATCTCTTATTTAGTGTGCAGTTGGATTATGTGAGAGCCATTGTAAATGCTTAAAAGCCCTAAAAGCCCATATAATGAGCATAAAAAGCAAAAACACTGTGACGCGTATCTAAGGAAGCATTAAGAATAATTTCAATATTGTCTTGTTAGCACAGAATGCCTCATTCTTCCTTGTGCCATGTATGTAGAGGAGTTTGCTTCTAAATGGAGCTAAAAAATTCTTTTGTCACTCTCCAGCAGTAGCAAAAGGGTGGTCTTTTTAAAATAAAATAGCATTTTAAAAATCGGAGAGCAAAAGCAGGAAAATGGCTTCAAAGCCCGCAGTAACAAGGTAATTGGTGACTTAAAAATTGGAGTCTGCTTCTGAGTTCAGTCATTTCCTTGCGCCAGTTGTTAAAGCATTTTTAAGCCTATCTGTTTTCACTGCTTGTTAGCTTCTCCAACTGTTGCTTCATTTAATGCCTTCATTTCTGCTTCGAGTGATCTTGGATATGGTATAAACAGGTGTATTCAAATGATGAGATCGCGTTCTCTTAAATCTTATTGTAAACTGATAATCTACCAATACCTTTGGTGTCATATAAGTGCTTTGATGCTTCCTTCCTATCACTGTAGAAAGCTTTTGCCCTGACGTTGGGTCTGTTTGTGTTTAGATTAAATGTCAGATGTAATTTATTACTGTGGGCATCAAACATGCTGCTTCTCTCTAAGGAAAACGTAGCAGCAGAGCTGTTTCCAAATCAGCACCTTACTAATGGTTTACTTTGTGGGATAATTGATACCAGTTTGGCTCAAGGCTCTGTAGAACTGGATTGTAGCCAGCACAGTAAGTTGGGTTTTGGTTTTTTTTTTCCTTTAAGTGTAGACTGTAATATGATCTAGTAGGAATATCCTTCTAATCTTCATGTCTCAAGTCTAAGCCTCAAGTGAAACCACCACAGCTTTATTGTATTAAATGAAGTTGTTACTGAAGATGTGCCGTAACATTTTATTTTTTCTTAACAAAGACATAGCAGGATGCGCATTTAAACATAAATTAAGAGATCTGAACATCGAAGGTGACGGACACAAAACACTTGCCATCTGTCACTGAATAGTTTACACAGGCTTGGGTTCTTCTTAAAGTGGACCAAATAGTACAATACTTGACTGAAGCACGTGAAAAAAACTGGATTATGGCAGTATTTGTATTTTTAGCTCGAGTATAGGGAGCCCAGTATCTTTTTTTCATCCAAGTACACTCATTCCACTCAGTCCCTGTGTACTTCTGTTTTCAATACCATATGTTAAAATGGCATTGAATTTTATTTCAACGGTGTATGACTTCTGAAAACAAAGGGTTAAACTCTGCTTCTTTTTTTACTATTGTAGAGGGTAGTTACAGGTTGTTAGACACTTGTGAAGCAGTGAATGGAGCTATGTTGAAATTGCCGTCTGGGAATTGTTTGTTTGTGACTCTTTCTCCTTTTTGGACTTTGAAAGGTTGAATCTCTTCTGGAATAAACACTTTGAAATGAAATCTCTTAACTTGTGTAATATAATGGGATGCAGGAGATGGTTGTAACCAGTAGACCAAACAGAGGGAATTTCTGTTGTCTCTAGCTCTTTCCAAACACTAGGAAATATCTCCAGTGTTGCTTTCGTTGTTTTCAAACCTCTGTCCATCTTATTCTTCTGCAGGTTGTTACAGACGATGGAATGAGGATGGTAGTAGCAGCTGCATTAAATGCAAAAATGAAACCCTTCCTGTTTCATCTGTTTACAATCTGACTGAATGCAGAAATAGTGAGTCATTTACCATCCCTTTATTTTGGAGGATGTCTTTTGGTACTGAGACTTCTTCCTGCATGCATGGCCCAGCAAAAACTGTTCAAGAAGGCATCAAATATTGCAGATTTTTTTTTTCTCCCCTCCCTTGTAAAACTTCAACCTTTTCCAAAGTCCTAATATAACTGAGCTTTTGAGCGCGCAACAAAAGCTATGGAAACTTTGAAGTTTAGTTTGTGGAAACTGTGCAGAGTGCTGTGGAACCATTTCAGAGTCTGGGGTTGGGGCAAGGGGGAATCAAAATGTTGTTATGTGTTAGAGTACTTAATCTCCAAAGCTAAATGCAACATTAAAAAAAAAAAAAATCTCACCAATGTAAGTTCTTAAAAAAGTCCTAAACATGAAAATGATTAAGCTTACAGGGTAGAACCTGTATCAAACATACAGTGAACACTTAATTTTGTGGCTGCTTTAATCTCCGCTGTAAGAAAAAGGCATTTGCTGTGGGTGTTTGCTAGGGACTTCTCCAGAGCGCAAAATAGCTCAGACTACTTGAGTTCCTTGAAAAATCTTTAAGAAGGCTGGATTTATCTTGTACATGTGCTTTGTTTGAGAGGTGAGAAACACTCAGTTACTTGTAAATATTTTTAGTGGAAGAGATAAGAAACTTGATCTAAGTTTCTGGGAAATGCACCAGTGAATTATTTTCTTTTTGGACAAATTACGGTGATGCTTGTTTGCTTCCTTTTTAAAAAAATTCTTAAAAGTGATATAAAGAATGAATTTTTCATGGGAGAAATCGGCATTCTTCTGGAATGTCAAATAATTACTTAGAAGTGTAGTAGCCTTTTACTGAGATTTTCAATATAGCTGTAGTTTTTGTCAGGTTTTTACTTTAAATAATTCTTTTTGATTACAGCTGGTATCAGAGGAATGAATTTCCAAATGAATATAAGCACCGTAACTCCTTTCATACAGAACATAGGTGAGTAAATGGAAACAGCTATTGGGTGCAGGCTTTGTGATCGTTCACTGTGTACCAGCATGGCGTTTGAAACAAGCTGTAAAATGTGTTTTTCTGTTGCATAGGTTTTATTCTAAAGGTAGTAGGCACTCTTACATTTTCTGGCTTGTTCTCAGCGTGAAGCTTTTGTAAGTCTTAGAGTTGAATTTTGAGGTAACTGTATTTTACTGAATGGTTCTTTCATCCCATCCTATTGATCTTGAAGTGCTATATTTATGGTTCCCCATAACCTGAGTTTGGAACCTTATGCTGCAGGAGTTTTGGTTTTTAGGGGTGAGAAAACGTGTTACGTATCTGTTACATCTTTGGTTAGCCTTTCTATAGGTTCATTTTGACTTCTGCCCAGTCATTTCTGTTTAATCTAAAAATACTCGTTTGCCGCTGGGAGGAATAACACAAATTGAGAACATTTCGATAGCAGCACTGCCCGCTCCAGCAAGAGACAGGATGCCAAAGGAAGTGATTTAGTGTTACAGGGTGAGTGCTTATCATCAGTGCTCTTAAACAGGAAAGCTGAACAGCCATGTCAAATTTGGGTGCTGCTGATCCCTATCTAATATTTGTCTTGTCGTGTGTGTCTCCTTGACTTGCAGTATCTATTCCTCTTCAGGATGTGGACTTCTCAAGCAGAGCTTGTCAGCTAGATCTGTTGTCTTAGTTTGTCTGCAACAAGACCATAAACAACTTTTGTTTCTTAAAATACTTGCTCTTTGGCATCATAATTTTAAATAAATAACCAGCAGAATAAATGTGCAGGGCATTTTTTGAGGCAGGGAAAACGGGACAGTGGTGAGGGAGGCCACCTTTTGCTGATGTCTGCCTCCTTGGGATGGTTTCTGTACCAGTTGCTTGTGGAAAACATAATGCTGGGTGTACTGTACCAGTGGTGTATTGTCCGTTGACAAGTTCTGTCTTTAGGAGACTTAATTTAAGGAATAAAAGAACAATATTAATGTTGAGTGCCTCCTAGGACTGGTCTTGAAAGTTGCATAAAAGAAACAGAATGATGGATTTAAAACTTGTGGCTATCTTCAGGAAGGATAGCCTGAAGAGACTAAGGCTTTCTTGACGTTTGGTAAGTGGGGTGGGGGAAGGTGTTCGTATAACAAAATGAGTGTTGAAAGATCTTTGCAAATGTTTCACTGAGGTCTGTCTGTATATTTTAAAAAACCCACTGTTTTTTTTTCTCCTATGAATATCAGGAAGTTGGTCTTTATCTTTTATTTAACCCTTCTATTAGAAGAGATTTCTCGTCAATAATAGTCTTTTCTCTTTCTCTCTCTCTCTTTTTATTATTTTTTTTTTTTGTACAGGGGGCCCAGAAGTGGCAGCCTCTCTCATCTTAGGGACATTTTTCATCAGTTTATTCCTGATTCTGTCTGTTGCTTCTTTCTTCTACCTCAAACGCGCCAATAAACTTCCTAATATTTTCTACAGAAGAAACAAAGGTAAAATACCTCTGAATATGTATTTAATCTCTTAAGTTTTGGCTTTTCCTCAGTTTCTCAATGTAAAACCTTTTCAATTTCTTCACGTCGGTGTTCTAACTTAGCGTAGCTACTACTGCTGTCTCTTTTGATCATCCAAAGCAATGCCAACTAATGAAAAACTTTCTCCTGCTATGTGTTTGCAGTATCGTGTTTTCATGGCTGTGCAGAGGATGTCTGTTCTTAGTCTGTGTGCTTAGGTGCATATTACGCAAGATCTCTCACTAACTCAGCTATTGTTTTTAGTGGCTTTCAAAGATTTGCCAGAGTACAATACTTGACATTTGTTGTCACTGAATATTAGGTATCGGATTTCAAAAAGGGGGGAAAAAAAAGAAATCTGTCAATGCTTTTTGCACACAGGGCATTTTTATAGAACTTAGTAATACTTGTTTACTTCATAAACAACCATTTCATAAATGCCAGACATTTATAAAGCCTTACAAAGAGCAGTTGTTGTTTATTCTTGGTTGAGAGAAGGAAACTATAATACTGAAGGGCAGTGTACTTACCGTGAATGTGTCGGCAGCAGGAGAAGGAATGGAATTTGAGATTCCTCATTATTGCACTACTCATTCAACTACGTGTGCCCTCTAAATACAGGACTTACTGGGGCTTGGAAGAGCCAACTGCCTGATTATTTTGGTTTTTTTAAAGCAAACACCCCGTAGCTTTTCTTTTTCTAATGAAATTTATTCTTTATTTCTGCCGTTCCTGTTACTGAGAAAGGAAGCCATGTAACTAAAATGCAGTGACCTGACTTCATGCCAGAGGGATTCCAGAAAAGCTAGGGAAAGAACACCTGGGATGCTTTTAGCCGTAGGGCACCAAGGCTTTAGACATCCGACTTGTTCAGATGCTTCAATTTCTGTGAAGTTGTTCTATGTGTCCACATACTTACTGGTCTTCAATTTCTGGGAGATGGTGAGCAAAATATGTGGAAGGTGATGTCCCCATTTTGCCCGTTATTTTGCATGGAACGGAAGGGGATCTGTGACTTTCTGTCTCGCCCCTTCTGCGCAGTCACTTTGAATGATTCCCCTGACAACCTCTAGCACGGTATTTGCTGTGTTAGAGCTCCTTCTGTTGAAAGCAAGCTGTTTGCTGGTTAGGTCTGCTAAACAAATTGACCTCTTATTATTGTCATTCGTGTCTTACAGGACGGAGCTCGATTGTCACAATCTAAATAAGCTTAAAAAGATAAAAAGAAGGGAGTGGGTGGAGCAATACAATTGTTATTTGGCTAAGAATGTTGTATCTAGTCATAGTAGCTTGATGGAACACCGCGTTTCCAGTCTCTGTGGTATCATTTCACGTCAAAGTAAGCAACAGGTAGCTAGCTAAGGTCTAAATTGATCAGTGCCTCAGGAACTGCTAGCGTCCTAATCACAACTGCCATATTGAAACTGCTAGGTTGCCTTTCCATGTGTCTTCAAGTTAATTTAGTTAGTACAAGATTTTCCTTCGGTTTAAGTGGGTCAAGAGCTGCTGTGCTATGACGTTTCTAAGCTGGCAGGACACCAGACCTCTGAGGCTTCAGTGATACTGATCTGACTTCTGCGTTTTGTGCTGATGGTTCATTCTGGTCCAGCAGGCTAAAGCACTGATCTTTGTTAAAGGAGGAGCTTTAGAAACATTTATCTGGCTTATTATCATGTCAGCTTTCATTCTGTCTGGATGATGGTTATCGTGTGGCCAATAAAGGCAGAAGGCTTGCACCTTTCACTGCTCAGTTGTTTTCTGTCTGTTCTGCCTTTTTCTGGTAGCTGCTCAAAGTGCCATTTTTCCCGTTGAAGCTTTTTCATATTAAAGAGATACTACTGTGGCTACTTTCTTTGAAAGCAAAATAAATCATTCGTGGAGACCTTTGCAACCCTTTATCTCTAATCTTGAGAAGAGTCCTAGAGACAATGTGTTGTACTAATGGGATTTCTGAATGCTCTGATCTATTTTGGTAGTCTTTCTGACAAAACTATTTTTTTTACCAATAGAACTATTCTGTTGCATGCATGTATTTCTAGAAAACCAGCGGTTCTGGCTTTCTGGATTAATGATGGTTAGTCTCTCTCTTTCTCTCTCTTTTAGCATCTGTTCTCCAGCCTAGTGAAACAGTAAGTAAATTCTCTCCTTCCAATAGGAAGAAGCAAGCATAAAACATCAAGTAAAAAATAACTTAAAGTTTTAACAGTTCATTAGGGAGCTGCTTAATCTGATGTACAAGAGTCTGAAATGAAAATAAAAGATGTTTTGGGGTTCTTTGTCCAAACTGGGGGAAAAAAGGTGAAAGATGAATACTGACCGTATGGATTCTTATTGAGTTACTTTCTCCAAGGCAGACTATGCACGCAGTAAATATTATTAGAACCCTAAAATGTTCCTGTATTTTTTAATGAAAGATTGCGAAGACAAAAGGTACTTTGTTTGACATGATCATTCTTCTGTTATGCAGGCATCCATGATACCTCCCCCAGCTTCTTCAGGTGAGGAACTGTTTTGTGGGGCACGCTGCTACAGATGTTTTACCTGCTGGCTTCTGTTTTATGCATCTGGTTATTGAAAAGCAGGCAAACTATCTCAAAGTGGATATGCTAAGAACACACAGCGAGTCAAAATAATTACCTGTAAAGCCTGATATAGAACTGTGGAGTCTGTTGAGGGGACAGAAATCCAGTGAAATCTGTCTTTTTTGATAGGATTTATTGCTTTAATTAATGTAGGCATACAGCATTGATGGAGTACTTTATATTAAAAGAGATCTTTGACAGCTTCTAAAATAGATCTTCTACTCCTCTGTCCTAATAGAGAAGTCTTACAAGTAGATGCCATGTTTTTTCATCAGTGCTCAAAAATAAATTATTCAATCTGGGACCTATTTTCAGGATTGGAATCTTCTTGACAATGCCAGGTTGGCTCATTTTCTGGCTTGCTGATTTGAAGCTCATCAGCTTCTTGAAGCAAGTAGCACAGACTGTTTGGAATATGTCATTTTGTCTGTGGTGTGTGGGGTGCTTGTAGGTTGGCTCTTTTTTGGCAAGGTGGGTTTTTAATATGTGTGAAGCTCAGGCAGAAATGTATTTCTTGGGGAAGATCTATTTGAATCAGCTTGTCTCAATTTTCCTCTCAATTTTTTCATAATTTCAACCTATAAATATTACTGCCAAGTTTGTACTCCAAGCCCCTGGTTTAGACCAGATCTTGGTAAGCTAAGAGCAAAAACTTGCTTCTTGGAGGGCCTTTAAGTTTGTGCTACTTTTAGGAAATAGTACATGCTGTTCCTCTATTATTGATGAGCCAGTGAGAGGCTAATGAAGCATGAAATATCTAAATATGACTTTCCCAAAATATATCTTTACAAGGGCAATGGATTACACCTAATCAGATCGAGACATTCTTTCTTTTAAGCAGCTCTGACCATGTAACAAAGTTCAAAAAGAAGTAGGTAGCAAAGGATCTGTTTTGCAAATGATAGAAAATTTTATATCTATATAATAAATTAATCTTGAGTGGCTAGGAAAGTGGATTTATTTGGTCAGGGTAATAAAGTAAAATATCTTGTCTCTGTGTTTCATCCATGTACTTTCAAGACAATGACAGAACTTGTGGTGACTTAAAAGTGAGACAGACCACATCTTCTGAAAACGTAAGAACTAATGGCCTTCCAAGCTCAGGAATATTTCTGGTCTCACTCCTCATGTATGCACAGGCCTCTTTAATCAAGGTGGTGTAATTAAAATTTAACTTTTAAACATTTTTGTAGATGTGTTCCAAACCTGGTCTGCATCTGGCTGTTAAACTGACAGCCAGTACAGCTTGTGAAAAGTCTTCGTTTCCTTACACCAATTTATACATCTCTTCAGAAAGCAAGTGCAGTGGTGGAGGTTTTTGGTAGGGCTGCAAAGGAAAAGCTACGTGCACTGCAAATGCTTACAAATAATGGAAATGCCAGTTTGTAATGAGCACGTTATTTAGTAGGCCATTAGAATCTTGTTTAAAAAGTTTATTTGTGGACTTTTGCTACGTCTCAGCATTATGTAGGGTTTTTTGTGTTTTGGTTTTGATTATTCTTTTAAGGTGCAGGATGACTTTGCTCGCTCAGGAATTGTTGGATGGCATGTGGTGTTATGAACTAGTGACAAAGGCATGCTCATGCCGCAGGTGCTAATGATGTTTCTGTGCCCACCCTTTCAGTTCGGAAGCCACGCTATGTCAGACGAGAACGGTCACTAGTGACGTCTGCATCTGCTGCTATGATCTCTTCTTCCGAAACCAGGGTCAGCAATGTTTAGTCTTCATTCTTGCCCGAGAACTTTCTAAGTGTACACAGTGTCGAAGAAACTTTTTCTGAATCCACTGAAGTGCCAGGAAAACATCGCAAGCAGCTGACCTAAATGGAAGCCAAATGACTGTGTCCAAGGGTTTGTGCCAAATGTTAACAGAGAAGTGAACTCACGCAAAGATACTGATGGCAGGCGACATCCAGTTCGGTGAACTGCTTTGGTGATCTTGAAATGCACTATTCCAGCTCTGTGGTTTCCTTTATCTCCTACAGATGCTGTGTTTAAAATCTTTAAAGAATCTGCCTCTCTTTTGGTACACTTTCAGTTTTGGCAAGATCTTCTTCCTGTGTAGTGATGTGTTGCGTGTCCCCAGAGCTGAACGTCTCAGTGCTGCAGGCCAACACAAAATACTGGGATTACTCAAGGATGTGGACTTCCTTGAAGGACCCACTTGCAAATGCTAACACTAAGTGCCACTGCTTTATGTTGTAGGACAATAGAACAATACTTAACGCGCAGTATCCTTTGGAAGCAAAAAATGATGCCTCCTGGAGGATCCTCTTCAGCCTGTGACAGAGCTGACCCTGGTTTTTAATATAGACCCACCATCTAGATAATGTTGTTCTTGGTGCTCTTGAAGGCTGTGGTCGCTATGGGCGCAATCCCAAGTGTGGGAATTTCTTGGGAAGCTTTTCCAATGACTTCAGCTCAGTCCTTGGACAAAAAGCCATTTCCTGTGGCTTTGTAACTGATAGGCTGCTATGTCTGCCCTGCAAAGGCTGTCTCTGCTAACTTCCTTCCCTTAACACAGAAGTTGGAGGGAAACTAAAATTCCTGCAGGGTGGCTGTGCGTCTGTTAGACGTGTCAGTGAGTACTGAGACGAATGGGAGAGGTCAGGTGAACTTCTGCCAATGCAATAAGGGGTTTCTTTGGTCAAGCCTTTCATTAACGTGCCTGACATCTGCAGGCCAGCACCTTATGACAGAGCCCAACAAGTATTTCTTTGTTGGAAGTGCCAGCCGAAATGGCTCCCACTCTCAGATGCTTGTTCTTGTCCATCTTATGCCAGCTGTGTGGCCAAGTAGTCACTTGATCAGGAAATTAAAGGAGCTGTAAAATATATATATATATATATTTATTTTTTTTTGGCTAGGTTGTCCTTGACCAGTGCTTTTCCTGGCCTGGTTGCCTCTGTTGCCATGTGAACACATATATATCAGCATAATGGGCACACTGGTATGGGCATAAGAGTGGGTGACTGGGAAATAAGTGAAAAACATGAGGTTGCTAAATTGGTTGAAGTGTCACTGTCACCATATGTGAAACGATAACTATGCAGCTTGTGCACTCCCACCTACCTGTGTTGCTCTTGCCTGTTTTGATTTAGCTGGCACTCCATTATGGGTTTATGCTCCTAAAATAAATTACTTGGAAGCTCTTCATCGTTATCCACTGGCATGAACGTGAACTGGAACAGTCGGTTCCCTTTTTCAGGAAAATGTGAACATAACTGTCTTGAGATGATGACACCCATATGGAAAGTCCAAACCTTGTGATCCAGGTTCCCTTTTCTCTGTGGTTGAAAGCTTATTTGGAGCTAAAAAATGAGAACTGGGATAGGAGGAGGAGTATGTATCTTGCATCAAACCAGACCTATTCAATAAGTTTCAGTGCAGTTGTATTTACCTTGTAAGAAGAGGATAAAAGTGATGAGATCTCTTGTAGCATCCAAACAAGCTAGGCAAAGACTGGGGATGAAGAACAAACCATTGAAGAGGCCCTTGTGTCAAAAAAAGAGCCTGAATTGCTGTATGGAGAAACTTAAGATTGTCTTTCTATCACAATGGTAAATAAAATTTTTGTTCTACTGGACAAAACTGAAGAGAGCAGACAATGCCATTTTGAGAACCTTCAGTTTTCAATCTGAAATGCGCTTTATAGTTCAGGAGGTGGCAGTTTTGTTTCTGTCCTTTTGATGTCCTTTTACCTTTTGTGCTGCTGTGATTTTCCACAGGTCAAAATTACGTCTGGAGGTCGTAGGTTTTTCCTGAACTTAGTTGCTGAATATTTTCCTAACCGCTAAGGAAAAGGAGTAACTATGCAAATAATGCCAAGAAACTGCACCTTTTGAAAGCAGGGAGTTTCTGCTTGCCAATACGTCTGTGATAGTGCATTCTTGTGTTGCTTGGTTGCTGATGTATTCTTTCTACACTGAAATTACGGAAGGATCGTTTGTGTCACTGTACTGTCTGAACCCGAACTTATCATCAAGTGCATATTGTAACTGGGTTTAATGTCAAGCATTTAATTCTCTGACTTCTGTGCTGTCAAGCTTTCCTCAATGATAACATCTCTCTTCCCCTTCCCGTACTCTCCCACCCAGGAAACTCTTTTAAATGCAGCAGATATTTTTACTATTTTTTTTGTGTGTGTTTCAGGAACTGTTCTGCTTTTGTTATTGCTGTCTGATGTGGTAGACTCCTGGTCTAAACAGTTTCTCATTTGTTTGCACTGTCATATTAAATATATAATGTGGTGTTTTGGTTCCCATCTCCCTCCAAAAAAGTACTACATACGTATATATATTTTCTAAAAATTGGCTTTAATAAACCCTGATATTTAATGTATTTGTATATTTTTAAATTGTGCCAAAATAAACATATTTGAGCTTTTTTTTTAATGACTGTGGAGGTCATTCATGTGTTTCCTTTTCAAGCACAGAATGAAGGGAGCAAAATTAACACCCAAAGTAGATCACCGTTTCAGCTCTTATGGCATGTTACCTCCACCAGAACTGAAGTTAGAGTCTACTGAATGATCTTGCCCAGTTTTACAGCAGGAGGTAGCTAGGCTGTTCTGCAGGCTCTGGCTTTACAGTTTATAACCATATCCATACGGCAAAAGCCACCCACCATGGCCTTACCTCTAGTGGCATGAAAGTAACTCTTTAGCAGAGAATGTAGCTGTAGTAAGTGACAGAATTTTTACATTACTGTGTGTTTACTTCAATATCTTTCAAAGAAGATAGAGTTTTCTTACTACTCCTAGAAGAGGAGGCTGCTAAGCATTGTCAAATGTCCTAGAGGTTGAGATAATCAGGATAATCTCTCATCAAGTGAAGGAAGATGATGGTCTTGGGTCTAGAGGTTTGGATATCTTCTCCCATCTGATCTCTGATTAATTTTTAAAAGCGTGATTTTTTTTTTTTTTTTCCTTTCCCCTTGCTCCCTGGCAATTTGGTAGTCATTGCATTTCTTTCTTACAAATTATATCTTATGTTCTCAACTCTAGTTGCCAAAACAATCTATAATAACGAGGGCTGAGCCAAAGGAAATTGGGATGCTGAGCAATATAGTCTGAAATACTAGTAGTTAAATTCAGCAATACTCCCCCCCCCCAAAAAAAAACTGGTTGAAGTAGCTTGATGTATGAGAAAGATGCTGCTTTTAATGAAGTATGCTGATGAGGAAGGATGAGCCAAATGCTTTAATGCCCACTGTGCATGCACTGTGGAAAGTCTAATAAACTTTGTTGTCAAAGCCAAGGTGCCAGTGTCACATGCAAAGAGAAATTGACCTGCAAAATTATCCTGCTGGGAGAAGAAGACTTGAAAGTGGATTTGTCAGTTAATGGACTCTGACCACCGTGCACAACAAAATATAACGGCCTTTGGGAAGAGGAAGTACCAAGCGTCCTTGCTGTTAGTCACCCGACTGAATTCAGTAGGTGGAATTGGCATAAGCGGAGGTACAACCACAGGGAACAATTTGGGAGTGTGTTTTGCACACCTGAGAGGAACTGTGTCTCCCTCATCTGTATGACACCATCTGAAGGTGAGTTTTTCATAGACAGGAGACGGTGACAACTTCTTACAATTGTAAGTCTAAAACCTTGTGTTTCACTAAAATCTGTTATCCAGATATAGGCCCTCCCAAAGGCTGGTGTCATAGGCATAAAGAATGGAACAAATTCAATGGGATCCAGACACTCTAAAGCATTTTGCTGCATGAAGTTTGCTAGATTAAGTGAAGAAGACTTGTGCAAACATGACTTACTTTCAACCTGCCTTCCCCTAGGCATTAACCAAAGTTCACAGAAACTATGTCCTGAGGTTGTCTCTTGTGTCTTTCTCTGCATGTGGGTTTTTGGTTTTTGTTTTGTTTATCTTCACTGCCTCCATCAAAAGCTTCTTGGGAACATTGCTTGGAAATACAGCTGGGATTATGAGCGCAAGTCTAACTTGACAGTAAGATGTGAAGGCTGAAAACTGTTAAACTATAGGAGAAATTGGAAGGGAGTGGAAAAAGAAGCTGGGGGGACAACTTAGGTGCTAACTGGGGGAAAAGGAACAATAAGGTTTTTGCTCTTGTCCCTCTGGAATTACACAGGATGGGATCGAAGTTGCGTGGGCAAAGAGAAGGGAAGAGTAGGAAAGAATGCTGAAGTCATACAAAAGCTTGAAGCTCTCTCATCTACTTGGGATTTGTAGATAACTGGGTGGAGAGATTCAGCGGTGTGCGCACAGAAATGCTGTCTGCTACAAATGGCTGAGCTTAGCAGGAAAGTGTAGCTGTGCTGTGCCAAGCCAGTGCCTGCAATGGGGTAACAGTAACTTTGAGAACAAAAACAAAAGTTGTACCTGTTTCCACTCAGAATTAATTTGGTTGCCACTTTAAGCTGTTTGCAAGAATGCACTTAAGATACAGTCAGAATCTGAAGTGTGCTTGCGTTGCTCTTGCTACCAGCGCTCTGAGGTTTGTTGAAATGTCTAAAGGCTGCTTTGCATTTTTGTCATTTATTTTTAATGCTCCCTTGTGAGAAAAAAAAAAATTGAAATCGTATAGTGTTTATCATTTTAATAGCCTTGACGTATTTTTATCGCTAACCCATTGGAAGCGACAGTATTCAGATAGCTGCACTTCCTGTTTCAGAGCCTGATTATTTATGTCCCTTAGTAAAGTGGTAGGAGTGGTTTTAAATGATAGTTTCAATAAGTGATGCAGCTCTGAGATGTTTGCTCCAAATTACTAGGTCTTTACTATTAAGGTTGCTGTATTCTGTAACAGGACTAATATACAAGGGGTTAGGTTTTAGTCATGTCGTACTGATTTTGTAACGAGTGTTGTTTATAAACAAGTCATCTGTTTTGTTGCAATGTTACATCCATCACACTGTAACGTTCTCTTCCACTTCGCAATCCCAGTCCCCACAGGAATGCAGTCGCTCGGAGTGGAGCGCTCGGTTTCCTAAAACGCCCAGGCTGTTCCACCACGCTGTAGTACAGCCCATCAACTCATCAAATGCTACAACCTGATGTCAGTGCCTGTAAAACTCCAGTGATTTTCTGATGGCAATTACTCCCCTTTAAATACCAATATGTAACTGTTCTTTTCTTACAAACTTCAACCTCATTCTGCTGCTCTCTCTGTTATCTCCATCGTGTCACACTGCAGGCCCCCAAGATACAACCTTCAAAGGACAGGTGGTGGCACTGATATTTCTGTGTGCTCCTTATGATATGAAGAGTTCCTAGACTTCCTTAGGGAATCTGAAACTTTCAGTGGCAGTAAGGAAAAGGGAGACTGGCAAAAAGAGTTAGTTTAAAAAAAAATACACACAGAGAGATACATATACACACATACACAAAATGAAGCTAATTTTAAATGCTGCTCAGACTATTTTTGGGAGAGCTTAAAACAGCAACAGAAATGTTTTTAGCAGTGATTGTGCCAAAGATAATGATTGAGGAATAAGTTAGCTATGGGGAGGCATCTTCTTTGCATGCAACTTTAATCTATTACATAATTAATTCCTATTTTAAAATGTAATGAAAAATGAGCTGTAAGTAGTAAGGTGCAGGACCTTGACTGAGGACACTTGCTATTAGATATGTTACAAAGAGGGGAAAATGCTTTTTGTCAGCATTTGCTGCCCGTTCACCTCAAGCTCAAATCATTACTGACTGCACATTTCTGCAGTCTGCTGTGAAATGAGTTTGGCAGTCCCCTTCCCAGCACCTCCCTGTCCCAGGCCTCCAGAACTGGGACGCTTGGTAGTGTGGTGATACTGCTGCTGCCCTCCCAGCAGAATTGCATTGTATCTACTGCATTCAAGAGTAAGGGTGGGATTTGCTTTCTGCATCAGCACTACCCCTTTCTGTGTGAAAACTGAGTGTACATCATAGCTGGCAAAAAAGGAAAAAAAAAAAAAAAATTCTAGAAAAGACAAAACCAGCAGTCAGTCGTGTTTCAATATTGTCCAGACCATGACTTTGAACATTAAAAGCAAACCACAAATCAGTCTTGGCAGTGTAGAAATTATGGATGAGACAGAAGATTCTTTACGTCTGGGGACCCCTATCACCACCGGATTATTTTTAGCACAACCTTATCTGATAAGGGCACGTTTCCACAGCGAGGTGCAAACAGTCCTTCAGTAGCTTTGCTGCTGTTAGCAGGATTTGAACAACTTCTCTCCCAAAACCCCTGTGGCCTTGATAGTGTGGAAGTGTGCCCGTGCTAACGCATCGATCTGAGAGGCATGGGTTTGTGTTAGCTCTGTGAGGAAACAATTCCTGAATCAGTGGTGGCTTCTGTCCTGCTGGCTCAGAGAGCTGGTGGGAGCTAAAACAAGTTTTACATATATATCCGAGAGCGACCTGTGTACAGTCCGGAGCCTCCGTATCGTAAAACTTCACATGCCGATGAATTTAAACCATTGGGAACCTTCTCCACGTTCAGCAGAAGTCAAAAAGGCAGTAGGTATGATTAGCTTAGTGTTGTTCTTTGGAGCAGCTGAGGAGAAGCGTGCTGTGCAGCTCTCTGCTCTCTCCCGAAGCCTTCAGCGTCCACGCTGACTGAGCTTCCTCCATCGCCTGTGCTGACAAACTTAAAGAGATGAAAGCTCTCTGACAGCTTTCAGTTATGGAACGGTTGATACAAATTGTGCTAATCAATTTGTATATACGTGCCATCAACTGGATGAAGTAAAATATATCTTCATTCTCAAGGGAATCGGTTGAATCTGCAATTCCAGTGCTCAAATACCTAACAAAATGCAAAGCGCGCCAGTGAAGGTTAAGCATTACTTGAACTGGATGCTCATTTGTTGAGAGTTTATGGTCTGTATCTTAACTACAGAGCCAGTTAAACCAGGAGAGGACGAGGTTTTACTCAGGCCAGATGGCTACATTTCTATTGTTGGAGTGATAAAGACAGTTATCTCGATGGAATGTGGTGTTACACACTGCAATTTGGTATGAGATTAAACCTCCTATCTTGACTTTGATCGCGCCCTGATTGGTGACTGGTGTCACAAGCCAACTGCTGATCCTTCTGTAGGTGTTTTTAAGTATTATTTACATGACATTACCTTCAGACTATTCCTAATTTTGCAGTTGAGCATTTTTTGGGGGGTGGTGCGGGGCATTTTGGTTTTCTGGTTTGTTTTTTACATTCTGGGTCATTGTCTTTTATATCTCCTAGCAACATGAACCAGAAAAATAGCTCTGGCTTTTAGCACAGGCTAATCTGAGTCTTGAAGAGTTTGGAGTGTCCTATTTGCAGATTTCCACAACGTGACTACAGACGTAGAGCTTCCCAAACTGTGGGACAACCCCTCCTACCAGCAGAAGGCCAAGTAGAGGAGGATCTGGGATGTTGACTGTACCACGCTCACCTAAGCGCGGGCAGTCTGAGTGTTCCATGTTGCGTTGCCTGTTTGACATGTATGAGTCTTGAGAACGTGAAGTCTGAAGGGCTTGCTGCTCATGTTGGTGTCTCCAGTCAGATTTCTTGAGCGTGGTGCACAGAGGAGAGCTGGAGGCTGGTGCTGGGGAGGCTGCAGGTGTCACCCCAGCTGGGCCCGTTAGTGCCTTTGGGTCAGGTCAGATAAAACTACCTGGGGCACTTGGCTTGTGCCTCCGTGTCCTTCTCAGCGCTGGGGTGGGTCGTGGGTCTGGGGGTGGTGCTGGGCTTTTCTGTGGCCTGGCCTCACCCCTGCCCAGGGTGGCCAAGTCACCTGCGAGGCTGGCGCGTGGTGGGTGATACCTTGGGAGGCTGCGAAGAACACGAGCGGAGACTGCGGTAAGTTGCCAGGGGCTGTGAAAGCGCTGGTCCTTTTATCCAAGAGGTCGGTTTAGCCCGTCGGCTTCTGCCATGTGGATCCTGCCTGCCTGTGTTCCCTTGGCCTGAGCCTGCCTGGAGCCTTCCCTTGGCTCTTGTGGGAACTGGGAGCAGCTCCAGAGCGTGGTTGGAAGTCTGGACGGCCCTGGGCGTGGTAGGCAGCTCTGGCTTGTGGCGTGCTTTAGCTTCTCTGTAGGTTTGCTCTGGGTCGGCCTGGGTGTTTTTAGTGGCTGGTCACACTGGTTTCGGTGAGCTGGAAAGCAGGTCCTAAATCCATCCAGGCAAAAAAGTTTTTAGATTGAGTTCTTGCACTATATTTCTTTCCCCCTCACCCCCCTTCTAAAATAACAGCAAGTTAAACTCCCATTTTCCTGCATTTAGCTGTGCTTTCCGTACGATCTCTTGTGTCCGCACTTCTGTTTTGTAGGGTGAGGGAGTGTGGAGAGAGAGCAGGGAAACCAGAATTGCTGAATACTCTTCTCTAACATGTTGCTGATGGGTGGCATCGAGAAAATGACTGCTGGGTGATGTCACTCTTCTTCCAAGTGCGCTGCTTCGTTTGGGCTTCCTTCTGGTTTTGGATCTGTCTGCTGTTGGGTGGTGTCTTTGTGTGGGCCTGGCTTTCTGAAGCACAGTTATTCCAGGACAAAACGGCCCAGGGCTTTGTTCCAGTCCCGGGAAAGCACGTCTTGCTGACTGTAAACCCTTTAGAAATGTATTTACTTTGGCAATCCTGAATTTGAAAGGGTTTCTATTTTGCAGTTAGACTTCCTTTATGTTTTACATAATTAGGAAGACAGATTTCATCAAAATAAAACAGGGTGATGTTTTCTTAAGAAACTCCCTGGGAAGTTCAATCAGCCTAGCACTGATGACGGTTTTATGCTCCTGGTAGAAATCTAAGTCTGACTCACAGAAAGTAATAGCCTAATTCTTTGTCTAGGTTTAACATTCTCAATCTTGAAGATGGGAAGTGGAAAAAGAATAAGAAGACTTAATGGGAGGTGCTTCCTGTTGCAAATCTATGACTGCGGGAGAGCTTAACTTTGGTTTTCACCACCTGAGCTCATTTTGGTAAAGCAGAAAACAGCTGAACTCCCTAGCACCAGGAATTGTATCAGTCAATCCCTTAGATATCAATATTCTAGTTCTTCAAATTAGGTGGTTAGCTAAAGGTAATTAATTTAGTGCTAATTACAAAAGAAGGGGAAAAACAAACTCCCTGACGCCTGATTTGGGTGTCCTGGATTTAGGCAGTGCTGTTCGTATTGTTGCTGCTCCGTACACAGAAGCACTTCCATTCTTTCCAAACTGTCAGTCATTCTGGGAGCTTTTAGCTGTAAGTGAGCATCCATTGTTAATTACTTTTTCATCAATTTCCAAGGAGGATGGCAAAGATCCTAAGTAAGTTAATTGCGTGATAGATTAGGGTGCACTCTGAACCACGCAGAGTATTTCGCTGCTGAAAACCTTTGGAGCATTAGCTTTTTCCCCTCCTTTTTATTTAAAAATAATTAAATAAAAAGGAATAAATTAAACTTCAATACAATCTAAAAGAAGTACTGTTTAAAAAAAAAATAAATTAACTACCTAGAGAAACCAAGAAATTCCAAGTGGAAGTTGATGCTCCAGTCTACTCAGTGTACTGTTGTAGTTCTGCGTTAATGATGTGGGAGATATTTTAACCTCTTGAGAGGCATCAGCTTAAACCTGCTCTCAGCAAGACTATTTTGTGTATGTGTCATTAAGTTTGATCATTTTAACAGCCCATTGGAGCATGGGCTGGACAAGAAACATGGACATGGAGAAGTACTTTCTGTACTCATAATAGATCACACTGATGCAAATTTGTGGCAGCTTTCATGAGCTGATGAATTTGAAGAGTGTTTACGTGCCTGTTGATATGAATATTGTCTTGAAACTATTGTTTGTGTTGCAATTTGTGCCTTCAGGGGAGGGTTAGGAAATGTAGGCTGCAAGCTTCGCCTCCTTTCTCTCTCATCCCTTCACAGCAGTGTGTTGGACATACATGCCAAAGACCGTCACGTCAAATAGGTCTGTGAGCCCACGTCCCTGCCCTCCTTGACATATCTGAGTCCTGTTTGAACTGCAAAGGAATGCTGAAGTACTGGTGAAGAAAGCGTGTGAGCAGGAAGATCTGTGAACAAGAGCAGCTTATCCTGAAGCTTGCTAACTCCTGTGCTAGGCCAACAATAGAAGGCAGGGGAGTGACAGAAAAACAATTGTTAAAATGCTGCTTCCCGGGGAGCCAGGTCAGAAAGCAAACACTTGAGGGAGGTGGCTTGTTGTTGGGGAGTTGTAGTTGCTTATTACTCTGTGGAGGACTGCTGTACCCTGTGACAGGGATTTCTGTTGGGAGAATGGGCTCTGGTGCTGATCTGAAAGATGGGCAGGAGATCTGGAGAATGATCGGTAACGTGTATCCTACAAGACCCGTAGGCTGCAGGTTTAAACCAAGACTTAACGTGTCACTATTTTGAGATACAAAGCAGATTTTTACCCGTATACTCAGTGTGATTGCTTTGACTTTCTGACTCTGTCTAAAGGGGAAAAGCCATACCCCTCGCTTAGGAGATGCTCCAGCCCAAATTCTCAGTAGATCTTACGTGAGTAGGTCTATGATGAGGGGACCGTGTGGCTTAGCAGAAGGAATTTGACGTCCTAGTTTTATTATTGTGTGCATTCAACTCTCTATGGACTTCCAGAATGAGAAGGATTTTTGGAGCTTTTGTCATACTGCTCTTTGTAGATTATTTGGTTGCATTTGAGGCATTGTCTGCATTCCCCTGGCTTGTTGTTCAAAGTTAGAACAAAGCTGATTAGTTGCTTTTAGTGTTTAAAATGGTCGTCTCTATAAATTAAGTACAACTCTATCAGCTTAGCATCTTCTCTTGTATCACAGCAAACAAGTGCTAATTAGTTTTTAAGGCTTCCTATAATGCAGCCAGCCTGCTAAACAGCATCTCCGGGTTAATCAGATGGGACCCAACTTCAGACACAAGAGCAGGGGATTAGCTGCAGGCTCAGTCTCGGGCCAGATGTGGTCTGGTGTATTTAAATACAGCACACATAGAGAGGATTTCTCTAGCTGTCCATGGGATTTATGTAACTGAACTAAGATTTGGCCTCGAACAGCAGAAATGCCCTTGTGAGTGTATGATTTTATTGAGGCCAGACAAGCTCAAGGAGAGAGGAGGACTTGTCCTTTGTATCTGTCTCTCTGGGCAAAGATTCTAGCTATTGGTACCTGGTTGATAACCTGGTATCTCTGCTAATCTTCCAAGTATTTGGCAAGGAAAATTGAAGAATCTGAGAAGCTCTGCAAGACCGGTCCCATATGTGTACGTAATGAATCTAGAACACCCAGTCTCACCACAGAAAATGATGAAATTGGATTATGCTGTGTCCAGCTACAACCTGGGAGTCTTGATGCGTCTTTCTGAAATAAATGCCTGTGCGTAAAGATCATTTCAGTGAAGGCCCTATGGCCTTTCAGCCCCAATAATACCGATAGCAAGGTCCTTCTGAAAATGTGTTGTCTTAGGTGGACTTCTTACGTGGAATTCTTAAGCCCTGTTCTTCTACACCAGAACCCTGTCAATTGTTTTTGGGCTTACTAAATTGCACGTGGGCTAATTGTGCTGCTTACCAGTTTTCTGTATTACGTGTAACCTCCAGTCTGACACTGGTTTGTGACCAGCTGGTGCGCGCACACCCCAAAGGCCAGGTGAGCTGAGACTGATGCTGGCTTTTCAGCTTTGCTACCGAGACGGAACTCTTTAATCCTTTGTGCGTTGCCACCCTGCCCCTTTCTTGTACAATGCGGTTCCCGCTGCCTCAGGCGCTATCTGTGAGGCCTGTCTGATGATTCCTGCTTTTACCAGCATCCCAGTAAATATTGTTTGAAGACATGGTATGTGTCACTGATGTGCCATTTTACAGCACATCACACAGCTCTTTATTGCTGGGTTACACGAAGTCCAGGACCATGACCCTTGGAAAGCTCTCACTCTCCCCTAAGGAATTTCACCAGTAAATCACTGACTTTTCTTATCAGCTATCTGGTTGTGGCTATCATTTCATCCTGTGTGTCCCAAAAGTTAGGTTCTATTTAAAATCTTGATACTGGAAGCTCCCATTTCTGTCAAAACTGACTTGGAGCAATTGTCAAACTGTTTGAAGTTTGATTATGAAAATAATGATTTGTGCCAGCCACAAGATCCCCTTTACGCCTTACATGCTTTCCGTGTGATACCTATACTTTGCTAAAAACGCACCTTCTAAACACAAGGAGCTGAATGAGAATTTGGCTTCTCCAAAACAAAACAGTTTCAAGAGCCCTCATGCAGGAGCAAATTGAAAAATCTTAACTGAATGCTTGCTGGAAAGGCAGTTTCTGCCCCTTTGGGAGGTAAGGCTCTTTACCAGACACAGCTCAAAGCAAATGCTGGCCCTGCTCACAAGTGCTCTCGCTCATGACCTGCTTCTAAGAATGCTCCTCTTGTTAAAAGAGCTAAATCAGTCTGAAAACAAGTTTTACAGCTGCATCCCAGGGAAGAGATGGCTGGAGATACTTGTTCTTGTTTACATTTTAAACACTCTGTAACTGCGTCAGTTCTTGAATGAATTTTCTTTAACAATGATGGCTTGAAGAGATAAGTGCTTTCTTTATAAGCCCTGACTTACACAAGTAAACAAAAAGCTGGTTATGACCAGTATGGAAACAGGACCTCTCCTGGTGCAGCAAAATCATGTTCCAGCCGGATCTGCACTTCTTGGGCTCGAAGAACAATTTGCCTAAAAGGGTGGGTGGGCAGACACAGGGAGTTTGTGTGCTCGTTTGGTCATGGCCCGTCGAGGGAGCAAGGGTTCTGATAAGCTTCTAGTGCTTATGGTGTTTTCCGTAACTAAAAGGGAAGGATCTTCCATTGTGTTCACTTTAGACAAAAACTGGAGGAAGGCTGTGATGTGTGCAAGAAAGTAATTCTAGTGATTGTGGTTTGCACCACTTAGTGTTTTTATTTGTGTATAGATCTTTGGTGTCTCTTTCTTTTAAAGTAAAAGCTGCAGGCTGCTACCATGCCTAATCTGTATTGCGTTTCCGTGGAAGGCAGGTGATGGCCCATGCAAGCAGGGTGTCAGGTATTGAGGACTTCGTGCGGCGTGTTTCTTCCTGGTGCCCTCCATCAGGCCGAGGAAGAGAGCTAATTCCCATTTTTACAGAGCAGGAGACTTTTTGTCCACACAGTCCTCTGGCTTAGACCTCAGCCATTGTTGTTTCCAGGGTCTGTTCAGCAGAAGATGGATTGTGTGCTAAAGCACTCGGACCTCAGGGCCCGGTCCTCCTCTCCTTTGGAGTTCGGAGGGCTCAGGAGCGTGACTTCCACTAGCTGGGCAGCGTTTCCTCCCAGAGCTCGTGCATCTTGCATTTCTGCAGCAGGAGGTGGGGCGGATTGTAGAGGAGAGGTTGCTCTGTATTTGATGTTCACATGGCTGCTGCTCCACCCCTTCCCCATTGTTCTGCCGGCACATAACAGGGCTTCTTTCTGGTTCCCAGCTTCAAGCCCGGTGTTGGAGGCCTCTGCTTTTCCTGGGAGGCGCGGAGTCCTGCGGTCATATTTATATGCAGGAAGAAAGGCAAGCCAGTTCAGTGGGACAAAGCTGGCATTGTGCTACGCGCTCCAACAGAGGCTTGTCAAGGGCTTCATGCTCTAAACATCCCCTGGGCAGTGCTTGCTCAGAAACCCCAGGCAGCTGAGGAGAGTGAGTGCCACTTACGTGAGGATTCTTTGTCTCCAGGGGAAGGAGAAGGCGGTCTCTAATCGGAGTTTAATGCGCTCTGCTACCTGATGGAGTTGGTGTCTCCTGTTTCTAAAGAGCGCTGGAAGAGCAGGAAGGCAGAGAGGAGGATCTGATGGGAGGCGATTGTGCCGACACAACAAAGGCAATAAAGGAATGCTCCCAGCTGATAGAGGCTCTGGACAAAAGTAGGCAGGGGCCTTAAAGCCTGTTCATGCATGAAGTTGTAAGAGATTTTCTCCGTTTCCCTGAGTTGCCTGCCTGTCTGATCGCCCAGACTATCTTGATTTGAAATATCTGCTCGGTAGACTTCTGGGGATGTAGAACTGGCTTGTAATTGGCATAGATCAGCTATCAGAGGCTTTTCCTCTCAAAGAACAGCTAGGCTGCTTCACCAGTTTTCACTCATTAGTGCACGCTGTACAGTCTTAATATAGCCTTTAATATATTCCTGTGGAGGAAAAAAATCAGATTTTCCTAGCAGAGGCTACTTGAAAGGAAGCAATGTAGTACAGCGCTTCCCTTGGGTGCTTATTTGTGTTTATTTGCATCATAATGATTGTTGGGCATGCAAAACTTTTGTAGAAGCTTTTCTGAGAAAGCTCCCATTTCCCTATTTCTGCAAGGTTGTTTTTCTGGTCAGCTACACTGAAAACCTCCAGTATTGTTTTGAGGCGGTTTTGGTGGGGATTTGATAAATTTTAGCAGTGAAAGTTTTTGTGCCAGAGGCAGTTCAGAAAGCATTGAGGCATCTGTCATCACCAGTGAGTAAAACAGAGATCCTATGCATCATGTTCTGCTTGCCCTTCCTTAAAAAAAACTGCTCCTTGTCAAAACTTTGCCGTGCTCTGAGGAGAGGACTCATTCTGCAGGCTTCCAGGGACAGTAAGTGGTGGCTGAGTGACACCTTGTGGTACATGGCATCATCTCCAAAATTACACATCCTCTTGCACATCTAGAGAATGAATGCTCAGCCGGTCCACAGCTCTCTGCTCTGTGATGAAGCGTGCACACGCTAGCCTCATTTATTTGTCGCCAAAATTCCATTGCCTCTTTGCTCCCTTAAAGCCAAAGCAGAAGAAGCTGATGGAGCTTTCCCAGTGCAGAAGCTGCTAAAAAAAAAGAGAATCACGGCTTTGGCTTTGGAATGTGCTGAGTGCCACTCCAGAGCTGACTCCTTCCATGTTGTAGCACCTCACCGCAGCGAAACGGCAAGGCACAAAGTATTAAACGTCAAAAAGAATCCAATCTTTCTGAGAAGGAGTCTCCAGGTTACATTTTTATAGCAGATCGAGAATCCGTTCAGCAGAAGTATTTGACATTTTAATTGGCTTGGTTGTGAATGATTTAAATATGTACACCACAGATATAAAATAATGGTACTGCATTATTTTTATTACAGATTATTTCTTCATTATACAGTCCAATTTCAGTAAGAAAATGTATTTCTGATTAAGAGAGAGAGAGGTAAATAGAATCTTATTGTCATGATGACAGGAGAAGGGCTTTATGCTGAATGAGGAATAAAAAAGCCCTAACACTGCATTTAATTTTAGTTGCAACCCGCCAAAAATCTTCTACTTCATATGAAATTCTCAATTGGAATATACAACAAAGAGAACAAGTGGGGAGATAATATTTAAAAATCTAATTCAAAGCATATGCTGCCCTCAGATAACGCAGCAAGCGCTAATCTGTTTCTACAGGTAAATATTCTTCCAGGAGATTCGGAGCTGAATAGTGATTAAGATGAACCGAGCGTGTAATTTCATGAATTATCCAAATTCTCACTTCAGATTCAGCAGGGAAAGTACTTTATCTAATTCCAAAAGGGAGACAAATGCCTGAACTGCTCTCTGATGAAACCTTCATTATCTCCAGTGTTGATTTTTGAAACAAATTTTAATTCTCAATAACACCGTTGGCTTGAAGGCTTCTACATTTTTGGCAGAGCCCTGAAGCTGTGGTTGATAACAGTGTAAGCGTACCCCAGGTGAGTATGGGTTTTAGTTTATGAGTCTGTGTTCTCCTGTGATGTGAATATCTGCCCCACCAGGACTGAACAGCAGTTAAAAGCAGTGAATATAAGTTACTGAAGTGTTGCTAGAATTTTTTATTTAGAAGAGAATGGGGATGTAAGCAAATCAATATATGTGATGTGATATGCATCAAATTTAAACTGCAAAAAAATAAGTGCATATGGAAGGAAAAAAATTTTCTCAGTGTGCATTTTCTGTGGAAAATAGGATTTTTTCTAAACAAAAAGCAAGTAGATTTGGGTCTGAGCAACATGGATTTTGTATTTTCCTTCTGACGTTGCACCGCTGCAGAGAGACGGGGTGATGGAAATGGGACCTTGTTAATTGAGATGTGGCTAATCAACAGGTACTGTACTTCTTTTTCCCAGTTATTGGAACAGCCTAGGCAAGCTGGAGCATGAACGTTCCATCCCAAGGGATCCAGTGCCCTCAAACACAGGATAGCTGTCAGTGTTGCCAATCCCAAGTGCCTACAACCACACAGAGTTGCCGGTTACTCACTGCCCAGTTTTCGTAGAAGGCTGCTACCTGTTTGATAACAAAACGAAGCAGAAACCTGCCAGTAAAGGTTTAGGATCCACTTTGTGTTTGTCTGATACAAATTGAGCGCTCCAGTCCTACATGCTGAGATCCTAGGACACCCAAAACTGTGATGTCAATGGAAGGAACGCCCTTTTCTTCTGAGGTGGTTGTTTCGTGCTAGGGAACGCTTTGTGACATTCGAGCCTGGAAGACTTGGCCGTGGTACTCTTGATGTGGTGGTGGTAGGCTTGAGCGAACGGTCTGTTTTATTGCTGTGCCACTGTCCTAGCCACAGCGCTCTGCTACTGCCTTACCTTTTAGTCTGACTTTATTCTTTCAAGAATGTAATTCCCTGTAAAAGCATCACCTGTAATGAGAGCCTGCTGACCTAGTGGTGCTCTACACTCAGAAGATACCACATGAGCCTTCGGTGAAAGGTTAGCCAGGAACTCGCTGTTCAGGAGTTGACTACCGTGAAGGAAAAACATAAAACCAGTCATCTACATATTGTGGCTCTTCCTTGGTGCTGCTGGCTTTAAAATTAGTTTTTTGTATGGAGGGGTTGTAGCAATTACACTTTTATAAGGGACTAAATGTTTAATATCCCTGTTTAATAGCATGTGTTAGGCTCATCAAACCCACTTCAAGAGCCTGAGTGTCCCTGCTGCTTCTTCACTCCTCTTTAGCACTGAGGAATACAGAGGGCATTCTGCTGCGCCTGGGACTGGGTTTGGCCATCTCCATGCATTTAGTGCCTATGCCACAGGGCAGATTAGAGGTGGGAGAATCCTGCTGGGAAACGCTCTTAAAACTTTATCTGTGGACTTTTTCCCTGATGGTGAATCCATGCCGATGTTTTCCTGTTTGTGCACTGCCTTATTGGTGGGAATTTTGTAGAATGTGAAATAGTTAATATATGTGGAGTCTCACAATTAATCATCTAAATGAGTGAGTGAAGATGGAAGAACAAGGACACCCCCCAACTGCATGTGCATTTCTGCAGAGCGGGAAGCAGCTATTTGTTGGTCTGCCTCAAAACCAAGAACAAATCTGTTGTGGAGCTGGTCTTGTCCTGAATTTGGCACTTCCATGTCTTTAGACTTAAAGATAGTGAATACAAGTGTACTTTTCACAGTGTGATTTTTCTTTTTTTTCTTTTAATTTTTTTTTTCCTCCCCCACCTCCCCTCCTTGTCTTGGGGAAGACAATCTCTTGGGCAGCAGACCCAATCTGTGTTGAGACTGGAGGAAAAAGATTGTGAACTTTGCAAAAGAGTGTTTCAGTTATTGTACCAAAATACACTTTTGAGGTGTGCTACCGTGTTTCTGTTGCAATGCTGGGACTGGGATGCTGGATGCAGGGAAGCCTTTGATAACTTGTTATTGTTATAAAGCAATGTTCCTCTGAATTCTGTCTCGCCTTCAGGAAGTATCAAAACTGATTTTGGAAGAAATGGAGTTATAACCTTAACTAGCTGGAGGACTTTCTCATAAAGTATTTTTCATTTTAGTGGTATGTAATGTACAAAACTGCTCAGAAAAAGGAAAATACAGCATAATTCATTTCAAAACTATAAAACATGCTTCCGCAAATCCCATTTCACATCTGTTTCCTTAACTCCGTGGACACAGTTCTTTAACTCTTCTAGTAATTCTCACGCTGGGGAGGGTAGCAGTTAGAGTTGAATGATGATGAAAAAGCTGAAGTGGAAGGAGGGGATCCCTAAAAGTCAGATTAATGAACAGGTGAGGGGATGAGCCCCTCTCCCCAAGTGAACTCCAAGGATCTGTCAGGAGGCTGTACTAATGCCGGGCTTGCAGTTCAGAGAGGGGTTCAATTAGGCAGTATACAGTACAATTAACTGCCTGCAATTAGAGTGAGTGCCTTAATTACTATGTTTACATTTTGCAACCTCTCTGCTCTGATCAGACAAAACCTCCTCTGCATATAAAGCTGGGCATAAACATTTTGCTTTTCACTCTTGTTTCCCTACCATATGCTAATTAAAAGAGCTAAGATTGAGTTTTGGCAGATGATTCTCTAGCTCAAATAACATAATCTAAAGCAATAAAGGCAGCAAAGTTTTGATAGTTGCTTTGGTCTGCCTTTTGCCTTTATACTTAATGGATATGGATGTTTGCTAATCACTTCACATTCATAACTGTTCCTCCCAATTGCAAGCATATGTAAAATGGACTTTAAAAGATAATTTGTCTGGAGTTGCCGTTTTCCCCTAAGCATTTTGGTTAAACAGGGATGTTTGTCTGCTATTGCAGGCAGGAAGATTTTTTTTTTTTTTTTTTTCCCCTGTCCCAAGTGGCTGCTGTCTAAGGCTTGTTTCCAAGGTGTTTCAGAAGTTAACACCACTTGAGTGTTGAGTATCCTCAACTCCTGCTGTCAGAGTTGATTTTGAAAATCCAGAACTCCCATGCTACGTAAGTTTGGCTAATTGGCTTGCTCTGTAACTTCAAAACCAGTTTCCAAGTATGGCCATCCAAACATATATCACATCTAATTTGAGATGCTGAGATATTTATATGTCCGCTGGATGGACCAGTGTCCTCTGTGGCTATATTGTAGAATTAATTGCTTACATTATGAGTTCATTATGAATGTGTAGATGAGACAAGCTAAGCTTACATATTAAATCCAAAGCAACTGATAAAGCAGTCCAGCAGATTGGAATATCTCTTCCCTGCGTGCAGAATAGCGGAAAGAGAAGTTCAACGTACAGATGATGACTTCTAAAAAGATCCATACTTACTCTAGAATGTGTCTGGTATGACAATTTTTTGAAATCAGATTTACTTAAGGCTGCAATATTTCCAGATAACAGATCTGTACTCCATCTATCAGCAGACATTTTTGATTTGAACCTCTAAAGATTCTTCCATTTTCCAGTAAAACTGCTGCCTATGGGTGACTGAGGAACAGACCCACACAGAGAGCTGGGCTGGGTGGTGTCTTGCTGGGTTGCCCACCTGAGGGTGATAAACCCCACCAGGTGTCAGCGAGTCTTAATAATGCTAAAGCTGGAGGGGCTGGCCCTGGGCAGGTGCTCAGCAGCTCCACCATCTCCTGCCAGAACAACCAGAATGCATAAAGGTCCTGCAAAGTTTATGAAGGAGCAGGAAAATGGGCTTTCTGGCAGCTCTTCCCTTTTCTCGTTTGTGGAGTACCAGCATTCTCCTTCTGGCCCAAGGATTGCACCGTCGTGGATGTTTCAGCCACAGAGGTAAGTGACTTTTGCTTAAACAAGTTCGCCTATGTGTTGTTTCTTTGAAAAAGTAACATCTTTTAAAATGGCTGTGGTGGGAGAAGGTATTCTTCCAGTCCTTCAGAAGCCTGCGAAGTTAAGGGTTTTGTGGAGCAGCTACTGGGAAGAAAGGGAAAAATCACCTTTGGCGCCCGGTTCACGCGAATATGCTGGAATGCTAAGCTAACATATCTTCAAAAGAAGAGCAAAAACTAGTCTTTTAGCTTTCATATCTACTCAGCCCATCTCACTCATAGATGATTCTTTGCTGTTGTTAGTTAACTTATTTGTTTGCGATCTTCAACGCTTTCATGCAAACTAACTGCTTTTGGAAGGCAGCAGATATTTAAATGTGCATGACTGAATTCAACTTTGTGTTGAATAAAGACTCTCCTGCATTTCTTTTCCTGTTATTTCATGGTATTGCATGTTAGAATATGCTCAAAAACTGTTTTAGTGCCTTGAATGTTGCCATTGTGAAAAGTGGGAAGGCAACAATTGCTAATTAGTAAATATTATTGTCTGTGCTGTGCCCTGGAGAACAGATATGCAAACAAGTATTGAAAATTGGTGGGGAAAAGTCTCTTCCCTTTGGCCTTGTGTTCATGGTATTTTCAAGTGGTATTTTATGTTTAGGATTATTTGAAGGCCTGTGTTTGCTGTAGTTTTTATAGAATATTTTTAGTATTGTTTCTCTGTGTTCTTTATTGTAAAAACTACTGGCAGCAGTGGTCTCTGCACTTGTTTTACCCTCAGCTGGTAAATGGGAGTGTGTGAGAGGCTGGCAGGCAGCCTGTACAGCAGAAGTTCTGATATTTCAAGATTTTGGGAAGGAGAGGAAGAGAGGCGTATGTAAAATGTGTCTAATGGTCAGGGTATTAGGAAATAAAAATCGGTATTGATCCCATCAAGACACAACAGGTGACATCCTGTATCACCTGACGTACTGAAACTAGCTTCGTACTTGTTGTGTGTATCTTGTCATCTTACCAAACTTGCACCAAAACCAAGACAAAACCCAGTTTCACCAAGACCCATCATCTTGGTTGCTGGAACCTCATCCTCCTGCCAGCTCTGCTCACTGCTCAGCCTTGATTCTAAAGATTTCAAACTGGGGAATCCCTTATGTTCTTAGATACGCTGCTCCCATGCTTTAATTTCTCCTGTGATGACTTCTGCAGTGCTTTTACATTTGCAGGCCGCTTTCACGTTAAAGGAAGACGAAGCCTGATCTGTTTATTGATGCCTTTTGTGTACCATCCCAGTGCCCTTGGCAATAGGAGCTACCACCAGGCAAATATTTACTTTACAAACTGGGTTAAACAGGATGGAGAGACCGAAGTATTTTGTGCTCTAATTGTAGTAAATTATCAGATTGTGCGAGTAAATCTACGAGGGAGAGGTTACTTATCTGTTTGCCTTATCTTAATGCGTGCTCAAAAATAGGAAGGCAATGATAAGGATGGATTGTGAAGGGAGGGAAAAGGCTGAAGGGGCAGAAGTCAGAGACAGAGGGATGAAAGTGAAGCAGCTTATAAGTGAACTTCCCAAACCTCAAGGATATAACTCCATTCTGCTGGTGTTGGAGGAGGCTCCGAGGCTGAAGGCTTGCGTACGTCAGGGTAGGTAGAGCTGAGTGCTTTAGGTCACTGTTGTCCTTGTGGTGTAGAAGACTGTGTGTTCCAAAATAGCCAACGTTCTCTTTGTATCGAGCCCTTTGTAAGGGTGTTTCAGATTTGGCAAATAATTATATTATGGTCAAATAATTCTGAAAGTACAGGTTAGGGTTTCCTCTCCTGTAACAGCATCATAGACAGCAGAAAATGCGTTACCTTACTTATGCTGCTCTCTTCTTTGGTTGTGTAATCTATTTTAAAGGTATTTTTATTTCCCTGGGTATTAATGAGCCTTAGAGGGAATGCAAAAATAGAACTTGGGAGAGAGATGTGTGAATATGCAAGCTGATTCCATGAGCTGTGTTTTATTATTTGATTAGCTAGCAGTGGACTAATGAGCTCTGGGATAGCGCACATCCTTGCTGCTTTGCTGGTAATTGGAAATGTCTTTAAATGTTGGGCAAACACATCATGAGTGTGACTCTATGTAGTAGAATTAGAAGAACAAGTGTATTCTTACTGCTTTCCTCTTGGGATAAATGTCTGTGATTACTGCAGCAGATGTCTGGTCTGTCTAGTTTGGCTTTCTAGTTTTTTTTTCTTTACAGTTGCATGGTAGCAGTCTTTTGGGCTTCAAATGTGACAGGCTTCCTGCTGGGCGTATCCCGAACTGTGACTCAAACTGCTGATGGAGAGAAGGAGCGGAGTTAGCGAAGGTGAAACAGCAATTGTGATGACTGATGGGTGGTAGGACTAGATGCGGGACTGATCAGTGCCTATATTTGTTCTTTTCCTAGTGAAAGCTGGCAGAAGAAGGAAGCCCTTGTAAGCATTTCTGAAGTACCTTTACTCAAGAAAAGTAAGCCATTACAGCACTTTGAAATTTTAGGTAGGCCATGCAACTTCAGCGTTAGCTTGCCTTGGTTTCCCTAAACACCCTAAGTAGCGTAAGAGCCATTTATCCTTGGGCAGACACAGATTAAATATATTTTTGGGCCGTAGGTTCCATCTTCAGGTGTTTACATGCATAGCTGTCCGTAACTCTGGGTGTTAAATAGATGTATACAACAATGCCCATTCCTTCCGTGAGAAATACAGCATCCCAACTGAAAAGGAACTGACTTTGCAGGATTCAGAACATGGGTTTGTTTTATTTTGTCTTAATTGGGTCTCCCAGGGAATTGCATGGGAGTTGTCAGCTGTTGTTTCCCTTCCTTGCTCCTCCCTCCATCAATCTCAGGGAACTTTTTAGCGGTTGATTGCTATTTTTTTTTTTTAATGAATGTGGAATATCACACTGCTGCTGGGGTAAGCTGACATAGAGCTGCTGACTGCTGTAACTATTTAATTTCACTGAATGCTGACGATGATTCTTCATGTAGCTCAAGGTAGAATTGGGGTAAATGTGATGTCTTCACTCTGCAACGGTTGTAAAGCTCCGAGCTTTTCAGAGTTTGCAGCACGACAAAGTGCCTTTGGCGTACCTCGATGGCAGGAGGCTCTGTGGATTTCAGAGGTGGCTTTGATGGGACGCAGTAATTGAAGTTGTAACGCACGCAAAACTGTCAGTCTTGTTGAGCACTTCTGCTGGAAAATGTAACGTGCAACTGGAGAGGGAGAATGACTCAGTGTTTGAGCAGTGGGAAACCACAGACCCGGAGCAAGCAGCGCCCTGTTCTGGTGGCCACTTGAGGGTGTTAGAACGCAAGGCGCCGTGCTCTCCTGCCAGGAAACGCTTCAATTTCCAGTAGAGCACTGGAAGACTGGGGGGAACTCGTGTTCCAGGAGATATTTTAGGCAGCGTTGCTGGTTTGGTCAAGTTTTTGAGTGTCAGGGAACTTGGTGGTTGATGACAAACACAAAGTAGTAGCGATTAAAAAAAAAAAAAAAAAAAAAATCATCTTAGCAAGAGAAATGAAGCCTTTCTCCTTCTACAAGGTTGAGTTTTTTCCAAAGAGGTTAGTTTTTGGCTTTCAGGATTAACTGGTGTTGGAATAAGAAACAAAGGACCCCACCTGGGCTGCAGCCAAGAGAGTCCCTCATCTTAGCAGTGTCACATCTGCCGCTCACCATTGTTCAGTCCCATCTGTGTGTCCCAACAGCCGTAACTCCCAGTACTAACCAGTTCTCCATCCACCAGTTGGCTCTCAGCTGGTGATCTGGTCCCACTGCTACCTCATCCAAAGACTACAGGAGGCTAAACGTAGACAGTTAACTTTGGTGCTGTTTCGGTATTGTGTTCCTGTGCTCCTGAAAAATACAGGTACTGCTTCAGGGCACTCCCGTAGGAGAAAAAAATAAAACTTAGTCTCTGATTAAACTTTGAACTAGAAATAGATGTGGATGGGAGGAGCATGGTGAGCTTTTCATCCTCATGGGAGCTTTTGAATATTTCAGGATCATAAAATAAGTGGACTTTTTGAACACAGAAGTTGTGTTGTAATCAAAATTTTCATATAATCATCACCAGCAGGTTAATCCTCCCCTCTCAACACACACCTACTCCTGCAAGCTGTTCACTTATACCGGTTGCCTCTTTGCTAATAAGCTTTGAAAAGCAAGTTCGTTAATGTGCTGACTGCCAGACTGTGCTTTAATGAGCCTTTCTCAATGCCTCCTATCTTATCTTGAGCTTGATAAGTACAAAACGTTCCTGTGACATTGCTATAAATCACATTTTATTGATGCATCTCAATACGAAATGCCTGCTGCAGTTTGGTGTCTGTTTGCTTTGGAAGGGACAGTGTTGTACAAACACAGCTCTGAGGTTTTCTTGTGACACGGGGATTGCTGGGGCAGGATTTTGAGGTACATGGGAGGTTTTTGCATGCATTTGACAAAGGAGGACATTGCCAGTTGTCTTCCACATCAATCAGTTCTTGAGTTGTGCAAGGTTAATTCTGAGCACTAATTTTACCTGAAATTAGGACTTTTTTTTTTTTATTTTCTTTTTTTTGGGACTACGTAAGAACTACTCGGTTGCCTTTGGCGTATACAACAGGTAGGCAGCCTGTGATTCAGCCTGCTGAAGACCTGAGCTGGTGGTTAAGTGAGGTACTTCTGTCCTGCTTTATTGGCACGTGAGTGCGTTTAAGGTGGAGGCAGTAATTGAGAAGGCACGTGTAATAAACAAACTATTTTGTGCAAGTTGTACAAACCCGGTGGTGAATGTGAACTGTGCTCGACGTGAGGAATCGACAGACAAAGGTGATCCATGCTGGACCTGTTTTTTTCCCACTGTAATCTTGACTCTTGACTTGACTCTGCATCAGCCTGCAGAACGTGGTGGCTGGGTATCACTGGAGGCCAAACCAGTCTGGCCCTACCTTCTACTCTGCTACAGGTAGAAAGGTGGAAAATGACTTTCACAAATGTTACTCAGCTGTTTTTTCCAGAGTGAAGATTCCCTCCCTGCTGGTATAGCCCAAAGTAGCCCTGCTCAGGGACATAGACACTGGGAAAGCCAAGCTTTTGAAATTAATCCTCTATGCGTGATTTTAAATACCTCCATGCCTTCTGTATCCAGAAAAGAAACACAAAGCATTTGTCCTTCATCTGCTGCGTGGGTGGGGAAGCGAGCTGCGACTTTGAACTCGCCGTGATGGATGTTGCTTAGCGATCGTTACCAATTGCTGTGGGCAGCATCTGTTTGAGAAACACCTGTGTGCGTGTTCCCGGGTTGTGTCCGGCGATGGGCGTGATGAGGTTTACATTCAGCGGCGTCGGTCACGGATGTTTTGCAGGGTTTTTTGTTTCAGTGCTTTCAGCTAACGTCGGTTGTTATTCGTGCTGCTGTTTGTCTACCTGAAAAACAGGCCGGCCGGTCTTTCAGCCCTTCCCCAACAGGCCTTCATTTTCAGTTGATGCAAATTTTAATGGCTAGCAGGAAGTTGAATTTGGGGGGAGTTTATTGTTTTCAGATTTAAACGGTAAATCTTTGCAGTTTTCATTGAGCCTAACTGTGAATGTTTGTCTGTACTTGCATGTGAGGGTGTCTTTTGAAGTCACACTTCAATAATAATATAAAATAGCTTTTAAAATGTGTAAACTGTCTATGTGCTCAAATTTTTATGCTTTTGCTAGAGCTCTATTTGAGATGGAGATTATTTGTTTCTCTAAACTGTTCTATTTTATTTGTGCTTTGGTCAAATCCTGTTTCTACACGTAATTTATCTGTAACTGTGGTGCTGAGTGCTTTGAAAATAATAGTTCCAATCACTTGGACTGGATGGAGTCTTTTGAAGCAGTTGACTCTTACGTTAGGCCATCTATTGCCGTTCCAGAAAGCCATTTTGTTGTTCGTTACGCAGAGTAAGTCCGTACCTGGGTTTAGAAGCAAGCCCTTAACCCGCTTCCGCAAACACAGGAGCTCTAAGTGACGTTGTTATCCGCCGCGTATCCAATCTCCGTCTGTTCCCAACAATTCCCTTTCCAGAACCGCTGCATCATCCACCTGGAAAAGGTTCCACATTTTTTCCATCCAGGTTCTTGCTGTTGCGCTTTCGGTGCGGTTAAACAATGGAACCCAGCTGTCTGCACGGTAACCACACGCGTACCTGTCCGCGCATCCCAGGCTGGTGTTTGCTTACCCGCAGTGTGCAATAAATTAGGTGTGTGACAACAGGCGTGCAGAAACGTTCTCTGGAGTTAAGAGCACTGACCAGTTCTTTTAAGGGAACATTTCCCTCTTCTATGAAATCTGTGCTATATTTCCAGTTTGCTAATGGGGACAGACACTTCAACTCGGGGAATTCCAGGTGTTTGCTACAGAGAGCAAGATGGGAGCAAACCGGGGAATTTTGTTTACTTCCTAAACAACTCAGAGGCTTTATTCGACTGATTTTTCTGGTCTAACAACATGTAATCAACAGAGACAGCAATTTTAAAAGTCTGTTTTAACGAAGCTTTAATTGTGCAGGTGCTCAGCAGCTATATGACGAACTCCGCAGCTTTCCGTGTAGAAAGGGCAGCTGCTGTGTTGAGGAAAAGTGATCCAACCTGAGTATAACGATGACTCCACAATAATAATATGGTGGCTTGTGAAAGGACTGAGATATTTGCAGTGGGGCTCAGCTGGCCTTGCCAGGTTTGTGGTTTAGTGAGCTCCTGCTTGCGGGAAAGGAGGCAGTTTCTGTACTGGGCTTTGTTGGGAGAATAGACATTTCTAACCAGAGTGTGATAAAATGTACCTGAGGCCAAAAATGAGGATGATGAAATAGGTTCTTAAAGCCTTGAATGGAGTGTTCTGTTCTGCCTGGGCATTGGATTAGGTTGTGATTGTTTGCTGAGGACTTCATCACCCCTGGAAGGAGGAAAAACATCACTTGGAAATATCCTGGACTAGTGGAATGAGCATGGGCCGGGGATTCAGCGGCTGCTTGGTGCTGTCTTACTGAGCGATGCGCTTTGCTGTTCCTCTTTCTCAGTTTCCTGTCCTGCATTGCCAGATGGAAGAGGGCTTGAATAATTCACATTACACAAACCCATTTGAACATCAGTCCATTTGAAAATCTGATCTTTCAGATGTCTGGGTACAGTTCAGGAGAATCCCAGCTTGTTTGATATATAACTTCTTCACGGAGCTGAGGTGGCTTGTTGCTTTGTTTCTCATCCCGGATTTTTGCATATTTATTTTGTGACTTAAGGTAGACTCTCCCAGTTTGTGTTGTACCTAGCACGGTGGGGCCTGAATTTCAGCTGGCCCTCAGCGGAGGTAACAGATCACAAATGACAATATAGTTTATTAGAATTGCTAACTACTGTTGTTTTAGCAGTTCTGGGTCAATTAGGTTGTATTAGCCACAGAGCAGTAAAATTATATTTTAAAAAAAAGAAGAAAATGAACTGGGTAATCACATAACCACATAGCTGAGAGACTGTATCTTTCAAGAACTGTAGATTATCTCTCCCTTTTCCCAGAAAAGTTCATCATCCTTGTGCTAACCCCTTCCCCTTGTTCCCTCCACCCCGGGACGGCAGCTGGAAGGGGTAGCGCATGTGTTCCCCCTCCCCTCCCTAATTAGGAGCTCTCTTTCCGTTAAATAAATAAATAAAAGCTAATCAAGCAGGCAGAGTGTATGAGACCCTGTTTTTCCTCCCAGAGCTGAAGTTAAAAATTATTCAATGTAAAATTCCTGGCCTGTGAAGCAGAGGCTCTGCACTGTACCAGGCAAAGATTTTCACCAGCATTCTCTCGCTTAGCCAAGGCTGAGATAACAGGCACCGCGCAGCGCTTGGCGGAATAAATCTACAGTTCCGAGATTCCATCGGAGTGCTCATCTTCCACCTTGTTTTTCCTT
>JAAGAY010144559.1:45514-119809 GCA_011801015.1 Ardeotis arabs | reverse complement strand
TATTTTTTTTTTTTTTTTTTTTTTTTTTTTTTTTTTTTTTTTTTTTTAAACACAGGGATCTGTAGTGACTTATATTGTTTGTAATCGTATCTGGGATATTTACTTAGGGATGGGAACTTCCATTGTTGGCTTCTTACCGTACTCCCCAGTTAGGCTGGGAAAGCCAGTCAGTTCCCGTTCCGAGGGGTCTGAGATGTGTTGTGCGAGGGTTAGCGGCGAAGCCAGGAGATTTACGTTGCTGTGTGGGTTTTGTGGAAATGGGTGTGCAGGGAGCCTTTCAACAAAGGAGGCCTAATGCAAAATCTGTGTTCGTCCTGATGAGTGGATAGCTAAAAAAAAAAAATTAATTCAGTTCTTAGGCAGATGTAAACTGTGTGCAGGGGAGTATTTCCAGCTTGCTGTCTGAAAATGAAGTAACTAGGTGCTATTTTCTGATTTTATGGGATATTTTTATACATTTATGAATGTCCAGCATCCACAGGGAGGGGAAATTATTTTTTTATTTTTTTTTTAAATGTACTAAAATCCTAGCAAACCTAGATAATGTGAAACACAGATTCAGGTTAATGTTATAGCAGAGTGCAGGAGACAAATGTGGGTTTCAGCCTGAAACACAGTCCTCCAAAAGGACATGGCAATAATTTGCAGCCCCTGCTGATGTGGTGCCAAGCATTCAGGGCAACTTGAAGAAACCAACGAAGCCCTCAGGTCGCTTCAGATTGCCCTTGAGGATGCTGTAAGAACAGTTGGCATTTATTTCAGTGGGAAATTTTCAGAAGACCAAGCGTCTGTCCCCTCCCTTGGGGAATCTGTGCATACCTGTGAAAATCCCTTCTTACTGTGGTGCCTTTTCTTTGCGCTCTGGCAGGGAAACTCATGCACAAAGGCTTCCTGCTGTTCCACAACAGATACCGTGCAGGCAAATCACCACGTCAGAGGAGCCAGGACTTTTAAGGCAGTGTTTGCTTATTGCTAATGATTTATTTTGAAAATGACAACATATAAAAATGATGTACTGGACATGCAGAACTTTCTTAATTTCCATTCTTTCTTTCCCAAATGCTCTCCAGCTTCTGGGTCTCTTCACATCATTTCTAGGCAGGCTGTGCCACAACCTGCTCTCCGGTGTCGTGACCCTTGATAAAATCCACCCCTAGGATTCTAGGCTGTATGTAACATATATATATGTATAGGCTATATGGAATAAAAAGAAAAAACAAACAAACAAACAAAAAACCAAAACCAAAACCACAGTGGGTCCAAAGCCCATAGAGGGCCACAGAAAAGCTCTGACCCACTTCCCTGGAGTTTGGATCAGGATTTTGATTAGGATCTACTATCTCTTTTTCTAATGAAAAAGTGGTTTGTTTTCATTTTGGCTCACGTGAAAAGGATAATTATTGCTAATGATTTATAGGGCACTGACAGGTAAAATGAGAACACATTTCAAAATGTTTTCTGGGGGAAATCCCACTCAGGAGCTTTCTAACCTCGCTGAGCAACTGGTTTGGGGACAGGGGCACACAGGGACACATCTTTTGACATCCCTTGATGTGCCTTGGGAACCCCCAAGACAGATCTTTTTCCTTTCTGGTTCCTGAGAAGCAGAATTTGGGATAGTTTTCCAGATCCAAGAGGCAATATAAACGGAGTTTCCTTTCTGTGCTATGTGCCTTGGAAGCTGGATGTCTCCAGGTCTGCTGCAACCGGCTGACCTGGACAGGGATCTATTTTTCCTCTCCGTGCTCAGGTGAATGTGCTGCTCAGCGCACAGGGATACTTGCTGTGATATTATGATCCGCATCATAATACTGCGTATTCTCAAAGGTGTTGGGAGAGCCAGTGGTGATTGTGGAAATGCTTGTGTGGCTCAGGCTGAAATCCAAGTTACGCTACCTTATATAACGTCTATACTGTCCTACGCTGTCTTACATAACAAGATGATTTCATATTCTGATGTAAGAATAAATCAAAATTAATATATGCTGATACCGAGTGAATGGAACCCGAATGCAGGCTCTTGCATCAACACCAGTATAAAAATAGAAATTGTTTTTCATGTTGTAGTTACATCCAAGCTGAGCATAACGCAGCCCCAGCCTCATTTACTATCCATGGAACTCAGCGAGAGGCTTTCTGCTGACTTTGTGCTCCAGTCTGGGTGCTTGATGGACACCTAAAAGTAACCAAAGCTCTAGATGGAACACAAAGCTCTGCAGAACCTTTGCCAAGTTGCCTTCCTGGGCTGACAATTTTTCTGCAAGAATTCAGGTTCCTGATTGTTAATCCTACTGGGGAAGCAGAATGGTATGTTAAATTATTTTCTTTTTTTTTCCACCAATAAAACAAATGTGATAATGTAGAACTGACTCTCATTGACACTCCAGGCTGGTGGTATCATGTCTCAGGCCAGCATCTTCCACTTAGAAAAGCTGAGTTAGTGTGTTGGGTTTGCAGAGTGCCTCGTAAAGGTCAAGTTTCTTGTTTGCTTGGGAAAATAGTGATGGCTTCTTCCCTCACCTAAGGATCCAGAAGAGTGTAGCGATAACACCAAAAGGAGGTGTTTAAGTTTAAAGGTAACATAAGTGGTTCTTGGGCCCATGAAGACCAGCATCTGGGACCACAACGTAAGCAGCAAACCTGGATCTTGGATCTTCTGAACCTCAGCTACTAGCTGGAGTACAATCCGTGGGTCAGAAATGACTGGTGTTGTTGGCAAGCCAAGGAGCAACGGGAGAGACCTGATGTCCTATAAAACATCTTTCTCGTGCTGTGGTGGCAGGGTTTGGAGACAGGTTGTTGCTGTTTGTCCTTCAAGGGTTAAAGAAACTGCGTGAGGAAACGGCCTTAAAAACCTAGTCTTCTGCCTGTCAGACATTCCTTCCCCCTGGTTGATAGCTCACTGGTGTAGTTCATGTTTCCCAGTGGCCAGCCAATGGCAGGGACGTGCTTGGCCGCTCTGAGTCAGCAGCCTTGGTGTAAAACCTTTTGGTATTTATTATTAAAATTCAACTGTAGGGCTTTTTTTTTCTTTTCTTTTTTTTTTTTTTGTGCAGAGGCTTGCCTCTTTCCTCTTTGTACCTAAAGCAGGTTGTATATTTTTAACAGCTTCCTCTTGGCCAACACAAATCCATGCAGTTATCTGATGTGCACTCAGCTGAGCAGCTCATTGACCCAAGTCCTAGGGATTTAGAAACCTGAGAACTCTCTTTTCCTTCTGTGCATTACTCCTTAGAGCTACCCATTAAAACCTTAACCAGCAGCTTCTGCCTTCCCAAAGAAAAGCATTACTTATGCCTGGATCGTATTTTAATCCTTTTTTCAGGAAGCATCCCCCAGCAGGAGGAAATAAGGCTTCAGAACACATGGACCGCAGCTGGAAAGGGCATTTCTGATATTTCAAGCTGATGCTGTTCTCATCTATGGAACACGAGTGACAGATGCTCTATGAAAAGAAAAGAGATAATTTATGTTGTGAGAGGTAACAGTGTGAAACTTCCCATAAGATCAATCATAAACCAAAGTAACTAGGAATCAAAATGAGAAGCTTTAGAAGCTCCACTATGAAACACTTTTATCAACTCAGAAATGCCTGTTTTCTAAAGTAGTGTAACTGCTTACAAAATAACTCTCATTTACACCCAGGTAATTAAAAAAAAAAATGGTCTTTGGTTTCACAAGCTCAAGTAATATAACGAAGGATGAGGGGTAAGGACATTATTGCTTCTCAGAGGCAGTTAGATAGAACAGGATGGAGTTTGCAGTTACACATAAAATCCGTGTCCTTCCCTATCTAGGAGCACCTTTCTGCCAGCGTGTTACTTCTTGGTCTGTCACGGTATCAGAACTACTCACGTCGCCATTCATATGTTGCGTATGTTACATGGGTGTTACCTGTTTCTTCAGAATCTCATCAGCCTTTTAGAGGAATTTCCAGCTCAGAATGCTAACAAACAAGGATTCTTTTTATAAAGATGCTCCATTCTTGAATGATAAGGAGCATCGCAAAGGACACGAATGATAAAAGCTGTAATACTAAGGGGCAAATTTGGAGCTTAGAGGCTTCCCATTAATGTAAGACCTGGAATACAATAATATTTAAATAACACAGCTTTTCTGGAGTTAACAGCTTGCATGGGCTTCCAGTTGGGCACAACTTCTTTTTTTCCGGAAGTGTTGCTGGCATTCAAGTTTTAAAGTTCCCCATTTTGTATCTATTGATCTGGACTTCAACCCAAGTGTGGTGCTGTATTAATGGGATAGCTAATTACAGTAAGTCACTCTGAGTTTTCAAGTTATGTATATTGAGGGATGCTTTGATTTCCTGCTGGTCATGTAAACCTGGGTCTGCTGTAGGAGAAGCAGAATTAGGGAGAAGGGATTGACTGTGGTAACTGCTGATGGGAATCTCTGGTGATTCATGCCAGCGATGTGCAATGCAGAGCATTAGCTCACTTGGTTTCTTTTCCTGATTGTGTAGATCCGCACTCTGTCTGAGGTTCCTGGGTTCAGGTCGCTCTTGCGTTATCCGGTGGGACCAGCCCTTTTGATAGATGGCAGTGACTCGCACGAACCTTACAGTGTTTGCCTTTAGGTAACTGGGCAAACAAATATTCTAAAGGTGTCTTTTCCCTACCTTAGTGCCTGTTTCTAGATTTGAACCGAGTAGCAGGGCTGAGTTAGGCAAAGATTGCATCATATATTTAATCCTTCTGTCTTCTACCTTTGGGACTGCTTTTTAACGCAACCTTTGCTGAAAGGATGGAAACCTCATCAATGAAAATACACCACAGGTTTGTGACAAGGTCTGGTGGTGTTGAACAGCCCCTAAACAATAGCTTTGCCTCCTGTCAGTCTGCTTTGAACCAGATATGCTTGTTCTACAAGGATTCAAGAAAATAAGATCGTCAAAGCACTGTATTGATTCCCTGCAGCCCGTGACGGAGGTAGGGCTTCACTCTGAAATGTCTGTTTTCGTCAGCATACAGAAAAATCAGGCTTGGCTCAAGTCTCTGGGTAGAGCATGTAAATTTGTATTTTTATAGCTGAAACGGGGGGAAAAAAAAAGCATTTTCCATTTCTTTTTCTCAGTGAATCCGTCAATCAGGAGAGGTTCTACAGGCTTTAGGGAAAGAATTGGATGTGGAAGCTCTATTCTTGGCTTTGCTCAGCTTCTGAAGCTCTCTGCCCAGCTGCCAAGTGGTTAAAAAGACTGAGCTGTGTGAGAACTGGCTCCAGTGATCATGAACATTTTAAATCCTTCAATTTTTTTTTTGTTTTCTTGCTCCATTGTCATTTTTTTACAACTTCAGGTTTCAGTAGATTTTAACACCAAATCAATTAGTCTAAAATGAAAGAGACCTTGACTCTTGAGAAAATTACCCTTTAACCTTCTGAAGGTGCTAAACATTTGCTGAACTTAGTAGCAGAATAAAGCACGTGGTGCAAAACTCCCAGGAAGACAACAGAGCTAAGCAAACTCACGGAAGCTTCCCCTGAGGAGTTCTCCGTTGAATTGTTCCTTGGAGGAGACGAGGGACTGTCTGAGAGCGGATTTTTTATTTATTTATTTATTTATTTTTTAATTTTCACCCTGATTCTCACTTAAAACAACAGTTGTTGGAGAGCTGAGGAACCTATATTAGTTCTCAAGCGGGGTGCTCGTGTGAAGAATAGAGGTTACACACTGTCTCTTGATCTATCTGTTATGAAGATGTGGGCAGGATACATAAACAACTACATGAGAGAAATTTATGCGGGCTTTCAAGAATCCTTAGCTAAAAAACTTCCTGGAATGAGAACAGAAGACAAGAAGTATCTACTCGGTCCCTCCCAATTAAATGATATTTCAGAAAGAAGATCGGTGAAGGAAGGTTTCACACTGTTTCTTCTCCTTTTCCAGTCTCTACTACTAGGATACACCCTTGAAATCTTTGCCCTTTTAGAGTTTCGGGCAATTCTTAGTTTTCTTTAAAGATTAGCTACGTAGTGTTTAACCTTCTTGCCCTGATTAGGATGGAATGCTAATTAATACTTATTCACTACTTAATGTCAAGTGCTGTTGAATGTGCAAAAGAGCAACGTGAACGTAGTTCAAAAAATTAGGATAATGAGGTTCTTCAGATGGGACCTTTGATTTTACTACCGTTATAATTCTGTGGATTTCTGTTAATATTCTAACTCATTAGGTACATATTTGATTTTTCCAGGCAATTGCTTTGCTTTCAATATATGTGCTAATAATCTTTCGTAGTGGGTTAAGCTTTTGGATAAGTTCATCGTGTCAGACTTATTCACTCATTTGCCACCCACTTCAGCTCTTGTAGCATTGTTCATACAAAGGATGCTGTAGTCAGTCTCAAGTTGAACGTTTGGATCAATTAGCTAAGAAATTTAACTTCTGTTTTCCACCTAGCTGCAGGTTTGCCAGTATATCTCCATCGTGGTTAGCGTTACTTGTGCTCCCTGAGCTCCCACCTGCAGATACAGCTGGCTACCTCGGTCCTGGCATTAAATATATCCGCTGCCTTCCTCCTGCGTCTTAACTGAGCTCTGTGGAAGGACGGTGTTCCTAAAGTACTTCTGCTTTCTGAACTTCAAGTACATCTCTGAATCGGAAGTCTATACCTTCCAGGGTGTTTATCTTGCGCTAGTCCTTGGTCTCTCCTTAGCTGACAGAGCTGTCTTGGCAAAGGGCTGACTGCCTCTCCACGTGAATGTAGGTGTAGAATTGCAGTATAAAAACGAGAATACAAATCTCACCTATCGCATGTGAAGCGCCAAACCTTTGGCAGTACTGATCTGGGAAAGGCAGTGAGACGTTTGAATGTGAACCTGCAGTCAAGCAATGAAAGGAGTCCAGTACAGACAGGAAACAGAGGGTGGGTAAATCATTCTCTAGTGATTCACGTATCCCTCTTCTGCTAGTGCATCAGCTTTCCTAAGGCTCTTATTTGAATCATGAGTTAAATATTTCATGTAACCAAGGCAAGACGTCAGCTGCTTTAGCTTCTGTTGAGATATCCAGACTGACTCTAGATAAACAACTCTTGTTATTTATCCAGTACAGCAAACTCCGTACCAGTAGGATGGTAAATCCAGTCAGGGGAGGCACGACCAGTGGCTATCATTGTCATCGCTAATTGTAGGGTCAACACTTCAATAAGGGTTAAATAGCAACGTGAGGGGTTAATGTGCTGCAGGTCTTTAATTTTTTTTTTTTTCCAGTTGAACCCAAACTGCCAGTGGATCCGGTTCCAAAGCTTGGTTAAGTTCCTGCACAACCCCTGATTAAACAGGAAAAACCTGTGAATTGTTGGCTTTGAATCCTGGACTGAGGACAGGGCGCACTTAAGTAACATGCATGCTTCAGTGTTTCATTTAAATTTCTAAAGCTTCAGAGGAAAGGGAAAAAATCTAGGTCTTTCTATAAGACAGGGAAAAGATCTAATCTGTTTACACCCTGCATTCCTTACGTTCCTTTGATAGTCTGCTACTATAAAAGCCCTCAGTCCTACGTACAGTATGAGCTTAATGGAGCTACAGGAAAGCGAAATCTGTCTGTAGTAGAGGTAGATGTGACATGATGCATCTAGAGGTCCTGTCTGACTTAAACACCAGCGCATCTGAATTGTATTTGTGATATTTAGTGCTCTGAAAAGACCTTTTTTTTCCTTCCGAGGAGGAGACAGGCATGTACTCACTTTAATTCCAAAAGGCTTCTTTCCCTGGTAAGAACTTAAGTGTCCTGGTATGGGAATGCCCTTTTCAGAATACCACGCTGGAGTTTTTTTGTTGGGTTTCTTTTTTTCCCCTCCTGTTTGAACGCGATGACTCAAACTTGGTGCAAATCCAAGGCAAATAAAAGGTGCAGGCACCCACAGTTGGTTAACTCCTGAGCCGCTGTGAATAAATCGGGATCATGAGGGAAACTAAAACAGCTTCCCATGGTGTGGGCTCCACCCCTCTCTCTTCCCAGTCCTTTTCAGGGAGCTGCGATCTGGGACTTTCCTGACTGTGACACTAAAGGACTAGATGGGAGTTGAGGATTTCTTCCCTTCTGCTGCTTTTGTTATTAAATCATCCCCTTTGCTGCAGTTTGTGATGGCGGTGGGGTTAACAGCACCTGGCTTGCTTAGGTTTACTTTCCCACGTGCGCTCTTTTAGAACAAAGCCAGATGTTTGGTTATTTTTGTTCGCGTAACACCATTGTGTCGGGCCGTGGGAATCGATCAACAGCACCATGCCAGGAGTTGGATGAGGACCCATGAACTATGAGCATGGAGTGATTATTTCTGCCACTTTCAAACCCTGGTAGACTTCTAAAGGCTGAAACAGAATTATCTGGGAACTGTTTTGGTGTGTGGGGAAGGGGCAGCTGAACCTACATTGGCCTGTAGCCAGGACTTGCATCCTTGAGGGCAGATCCAGGTATTTGGATCAGGAAGCCACCAAGCCTTTGTGGAGGGGGAGAAAGCAATTTAAAGACTGGGATCTAGCTATTGCTAATGAATTTTTTAAATACGTGATCTCCATTTTCAGTGAATTTCACTTCTGCTTTGCTTGAAGGATATCCAAAAGGTAAATGTGCAAAAAAGCCCCCAAACCTCTCAGGTCCCAATCACCCTATGGAATAACCAGCACCTGGGATTCTCAGGAACATTTATAGTGTATCTGAATAAGGCAAATTCACGGAAGTGTCCGAGCGAAGGGGAACACTTGGTGTGCTTTGGTCCAGTTCTGGTAGCAATGTTGTATTTAACCAGATGGCGTGGATGTTGAAGGACTGAAGCGTTGGTCTCTGAGGTGGAATTAGGATCTTCACCTATTGGACCCTATACCACTAAGAGCAAACAGAGACTCTTCTTCAGGTGGTTGGAGGGAAAGGGAACCAAAAAACCCTAGCAGCATTGTTGTAAGTGCAAAGTTGAATGTCTCCGGGGGTATAACACAGCCACAGCTTTCAAGTCCTACAATATTTAACTCCTTGCTTTAAAAGTCAATAGTACATTTTGTCTGTCTTTAATCTCTTTGCCCCAGTGAGCTTAACTTTTACCTTCAGTGAAAGGACATACATCTCACACCTTTTACTTGGCTTGCTGTGAATATCTTTCCCTAACTTTGCTTTGAGAAGTGATTGAAGAAATCAGTGGCTGTAACAATTAACATGGGAAATAAGGGTACGCTTTGCATAACCAAACATTAATATCCTGTCAGGTGTCTCTGAAACAAAGCCAGTATGTGGAAGCAGTGACAACAGAATATCAACAGCTTCCATCAGAGCTAATCTAAGGTGATTGATCAGCATTTCATAACCAAAAAGTGATTTGAATAGTGTAGCCTTGAATCACAGCTTCCTTCTGTGATTTACGGTAGCTCTGATTTTATTTGCAAATGAAGGCACAGCAATACTTGTTTTAATATGCAAGTATTTTCTGGAAAATAATCTGAATATAATGGAACAAATCCTCAACGTGTTTAAAAAAAAAAATCCAAAGAAACCAAACAAAAAGAAAAACCCCCTTGCATCTTAATCTTGTATCAGTTGTGGGTCATGCTCATTTCTTCCTGCTACCTGTCTTTCTGTTTCCCTGTTCCTTCCACTGTCCCCCTTAAAAATCAGAAAGGTAGCATACAATCTTGTGTAATCTGTGATAAACACACTTGTTCCTTTTGCACAAATCCTCACTGAAATTCCAGCCAGGCCCCAGTGCTTCCAGTCTGGCCAGAGCAGGGGAAGGACCATGGAGTTGTGGCCTGTGCAAGAGTTTCTTCCCTTCTGCTTCAGAAAGAAAGTGAGCCTATTATTTTGAACTATTAATAAAAGCTGAAGAATCAATCTCTGCCTCTATATTCTTTTTCCCTCTCGATTGTCAGAATTAGGAAGAAAACCCATGTCGTTTTGACGGGCTGCACAGTTCTCCACAGCTGAGGATGCGGAACTGATGTGGTGACGAGCCCTGCGTGCGGGGGGGTGCTGTACCTGAGGGTGGGAGGGTAGCGGTGCTTCCCTGGGGACAGCTTTCCCACCCGAGTTGGAAAGCAGAGGTGGCCACAGCAATAGAGTTGCTTTTGGAAGCTCTTGAACAAACCGTATTGTGATTGGGTCAGTACTTATCAGGCTAGCTACAAAGAGAAGTTTTTCTTTTTTTTCTTTTTAAATCCTAGTGCCTAGGAAGCGTCTTATCTACTGGGCTGAGTGCTGTAACACGGTTACGCTCTGCTGACGCGAGAGCGCTGTGCTGTTTTACTGCAGACGTGAACCTTTGACTGAAATTAATGTGAATTAACGTGTTTGTAGCTGGGAGGCAGGGGGGCTCCCTCAGTGATGCAGATTTAGGTTTTTTTTCTGTTCCACATCTACACTCTAAGCTTCGGTTTTACTATTTGTTTGCAGATTTGTGCTGAAGCATCTTGTGCTTCAATATGTAAGGCATCAACACAGGGTCACCAGTTAGGTGAGGGGCTGGTAAAAGGTCTCAGGCCGGTGGGGCTCCTCCCAGGAGGACGCTGCCGGGTGAGGCAGCCCAGGACCGCCGTGTTTCTCCGGCTGAGCCGTGCCTGGCACATGGCGCTCAGCCCAGTGAGTGTTACGGGAGAGCACTCTGCCTGGCATGAGGGGCACGGAAAGGGTTGCAGAGATAAGCTGCGAGTTAATGAGTTATAGAGGCAGCAAGAGGTGACGTAACCAGCCACAGGAGCCTGGTGCTAGCAAACGCATCACTTCAGAAATGTATTTATTCATCCATCTGTATAAAGAGATGCTTCCCAGAACTCTTCATTCTCTCAAGCCTTTCTACCTCCCTGTAGGGTGTTTTTTTGGATTTCTTGTTTTCAGGCCGAGTTCTACATTTTTTGTACGTGAATCACAATATTGTCACCTGATACTTCCTCCTTTGACTGAGGGTTAGCTGTTCGCCGCCCACCCCACCTGCTTTCCAGTTTAAGATTAGGCCTGTGCCTTTCCCACCCTGCGTACAGGGACCGAATGCTGTAAGAAAGAAAGGATGCAAGAATAAATTGGGCTGTCAGCCCTCTCTAAGCAGAGGGGACTGTGGCAGATAGTTTACCAGCACTCATCAGTTGTAGGCCTGGGCAGGGCATTTTGATTGCGGTGTCACTTTGCTCCTCAAGAAAGGCCTAGTCAGAAATTTGGTGTTCCTGTTGTCTCTCCTCTATGTCCTGTGCGGGTTTCAGAATCTTGCGTGGCCAGTAGATGCAAGTGTTTATCTTCCCTACTTCTCACTGAACAAAAAAAAAAAAATTGTGAGCAGGACTAGAGCAGCAAATTGTGATGGCATCAGGGCATTCCCTATTCTGTAATGCACTGCTTCCAGTGTGTGACAACATCCCGATCTGATACAGTCCTGTAAAAAAAAAAATTTAAAAAGAAAAAAAAGGAAGAATTATTTCCAGTATGAATGTTTAGATGGACTTGTCTAAAGTCTTGTTCTAAGCTCTTGTATCCAAGAGAATTGGATAATGTACAAACCAAAAAATCCAGTCCTCAAATACTGTCTAACTTTTTTACAGCATTCTTCTTGTTTCATCATTTATATCCCTTGGCTTCCATTTGTCATTTGTTTTGCTGCTTCTGTTTCCCCCAAGGTACCTCATCTCAAAGGAATGAAATGTTTTGAGCCAATGCCTGGAGGCCTTGGTTAATTTGTTTTATGGCCCTTTTCTCCAAGCTCATCCCTCCTATTTTCTGCAAACAGAAATTCCTTTTTCATCTAGAGTAGCTGCTTGAATCAGCAAGTTGAAAACATCACCATCAATCAAGTTCATGTTCGGTCTAATTTTCAAGTGTCCAAGTGATTTAGAAACTTGAGTTCTATTTGTAGAAGTGATCAAAGCCCATATGCCAGGTTTGAAGGCATTTCAAAGTTTACATCCATTGATTTGAAGGAGAGTTCAGTTCCTAAACACATGCCAGAATGATTTCATGCCTTAGGGCTGACATCCTCTAAAGTATGTAGCTTTCCAGCATCTACTGAAGTCATGGATCCTATGAAAAAAAAAAGATCTAGGAGTTCCAAGATGCATTTTTCAACATTATGGACTATATTCAGTAACTAGGACTTTTTTAAGGTTGCAGGATCTATGGTTAAAGCACATAATTGTTAGTGCCCCCAACCTCAATTAAAACAACCTCCTTAATGCCAGGGCAGTGTCCCCTACCACTGGCAAAGCGGGCAACTGCCTACCATGGGCTGTGAGGGGTAGCAGAGGAGCCACAGCCCTGCTTGCCCGCTCCGATTCTGCCAAAGCCCCGGCGAGTTAGGCTGATACCAACTGCTCCAGAGACATCAGCATCAAACACTCCAAGAGCAAGAAGGGAGAATAGGGGGTGCAGGAGGAGGCCAGGCTTTCCTAAAACTTCCCATAAACTCCCATTGTCTGGGAGTATCCAGAGCAGCCAGCCCATTCTCCAGTTCCAGCTGTTTCCCCTTCCCTCTGAAGAAGAGCCGCTCTTGTTTCCTTTTGTCCACCCTTCTGAGAAGAGTTGAGTTAGCTCGGCCGTAGGACAGCTGACAGTCCCAGCCTACCTTTATTTTTAGCAAATATTTATCTGCTTTCTGCTTCTCCAGAGTAAAAGAAACAGCATCACCTATAGGCAGGCATCAGCTGAGTAGACTTGAGGCCACAAGAAGAACCGTAGAAGTCTTTACCGAAACCGCTGACCCGGGCGTTCTGGCTCCAGTCACATCCAGTTTGAATATTTGATCCATTAAAAAGAAAATAGTGAATACAGCCAGAGTGAGGCAATCAGTCATGCTCTAAATGATTAATGGAATAAGACGCTCTCCTGCAGCTCCGAACTGGAGATTAGCTCGTCTGTCACTTCAAAGTTTTATTTTGTTCTTCTCAATAAATACAGCTTAGAAGGAGGAGGTTTGGAACCTATCAGAGCTCTTCGATCTGATATAAATCACAGGTTTTTAACCCTTTCAGCAGCATTAAAATAAAATGGAGCATAAATTGGTAAAAAAAGTTCATTTTCACTTTTCTTAAGGAATTGAAGTGGTAGAAGATACCACATCATTGGGACAACAGACTAAAAACTGGATTTCTTTAAAGGCAACACACAAGTTTTTTCACTGGATGTGCAATTTTACGTGTTAGATGAATAGGAGAAGTGAGAATACATTTAAAAAAAAAATACTGCTGAGTTAGTGGGCCAGTTTCCCCACTTACTGAAAATTATCAGCAATTGCTTAAAATGAAAAAGAGCAAAATGAGTTTTACGTTATTGGTCCTACTTCTTCCCTTCCTTTCTTTCAAGAAGACAGAGAATCAGGTGAAGCAGAGAAAGAGAAATCTACGTATTTCATGATGTTTTAATAATCTTGCAGCCTGACCCTTAAGGAAAGGATTGCTTTGCAAATAAAACATAATAATCCCAGTGCATTGCAAAGGGAACAGCTAGAAAAAGATCCAGTCCCCGTGGTGGACCCCATTTACAGCTTCTGGAGCAATGGGAATTCTGCGTGCTACGCAACGCCAAACCGTGTTTGGGTTACTTCACAGCAACGTGGTGTAAGCAGCAGCAGAAGCGTGGGGTGGTGAGGAACAAGATGGCTTGGTGACAGGTCTCAGCAAATTCGTTTAGCAGCAGCGTTATTAGTCGTTTATACATCGCCATCGGCTAAGGTAGCAAAATAGAACAAGCCAAATTGCCTCACAAGTGATGGATCCTTTGCTTGAAAAGGTCAAGCCCACTGGTGCAATAAGCTGTTACAAAACAACAAAGCAGAGCAGGAAAATGATCAGAAGGCCATGGAATGAATGACGAAAAGGACCTTGGGAGGTCAGCTAGTCCGTTCCTCCGCCCCAGGTAGGATGAACTCTAAACCATCCCTAGCAGACCTTTGTTGATGCCACTGAGATATTTTTGCAAGATGACCGGTAAAGTCAGCGCGTTTTCAGGGCAAGTGAGCTTTCCTCTCTTTTCTGAGGAATGCTTAAAGGAATACTTGCATAAAGGAATACTTTAATACTTGTACATCATCTCCAAGGCCATGTCAGGTGCCTCGGAGGGGAGCTGAAAACACAATGCTTCCGGAATTTGGAACTACGGAGATGCTGAGATGACCAAGTGGGGCAGGCTTCAGCTGTCTTCACTGTCGTTGCCCTCTGTCCCAGCCTGGAGTTAGATTGGTGGGGGCTAGAGAAAGAAACCCTGGAGTGATGTTGGAGGAAAAAGTTTCAGCTTGCATATGAGAGGGAAGGACAGGAACAGGGGACATGCACATAAATGTTTTGTGAAGATTTTGAGTCTTTGATGGTAATGCATACCTCCAAGTTTTTTCCCTAGCATCTGTCAAGGGAGGAGCTTTTGTAAAGAGTGTTTTTCATCATCCAGACTGAAATCCTTTGCCTTTAGTTGCAGACAACCTCAGAACTGGCCATGGATGGCAGGCAAAGCTTTCCAAAAGAATACTTGCATGTTTGACCCTCTCTAGTCTGGGGCGCAGGTGCACTCTCTTGTGCTACTTGCATCACCTACACTTGGTGAGATGAGCTGCCAGGCCTCAGCGACCTGTCCCGTTCTCACCAATCCTGAGGAATTCCAGGGAAAAGGAGACAAAAACCTTAAGACAGACACATGACGTTTTGTTCATGTGCTGTGGGATGTTTCTGTGGGATTGTTCCTGGTGTGTAAGTTGGACTATGACTAATTTTGAGAAAGCTGGTTTTAAAAGTTATTTGTATTTGTCAAATACCATGTCAAAGCTAGCTAAAGGTTAATAACACACTTTCACGCTTTCCACTTGATAGCCAGTAATTAACAGTCATCGTGGCCAAGACCACCTCAGATTAAGCAATCAAGAGGCCAGAAAGTGATATCTAATTTCAGTCATTAAGGTTTTAGCAAATTTACTCGCAACTGAGAAAAATCAGTACTCAAAGTAGAACTGAGCTTATCGCTCAGGGGGGTCAATGCAGAGCCGTCCCACGTTGCTAACTTACCGTGTGGCACAGAAAGTGGGTCACTTGCATCTGGCAGTCTTGCATCTAGCAGTGGTGCACGTCTCCATCTCAAAAGGTTTGTCTCTCCTGTATTAAAGCAGTGCCAATATTCCTCAGGGACGAGTCAAGGACAGGATTCCCGTACACAAAGAGTTCCGTGCAGCAAAGGGCAGAATCTCTTTACCTCTTGCTGGTGTCTTTTGTAAATTTGGTACACAGACTGGAGGAATGTTTCTAAGCACTGAAAATGTTTACAGTGCTGAAAATCATAAAATTATTTGAGTAAAACTGCCAGAATCTGATTTTGTCCAGCTGGGTGGCAAATATTGGCTTTTCCTCGTACTCTTCATTCTTTTTATTGCGGTTATTTTCATTATAATGATCCTCCACTCTTTAAATGCAACTGGATGTCTCTTGACTTTCAATTTTAAAATCTCAGCATTTGGTTAGCTCAGTGGTTCCTGCCATTAGAAGACAGTTTTCAAAAAGAAGTAAGATGGGAGGAGTAGCAGCACAGAGCTTATCTTGTCTAACGAACCAAGCGAAGCGAGGCCACGCCAAGGTTATCTAGGTACGGTTGTATTTGATAATGACTCATCCAGGGAGCTTCCTGGCTGGCCAAGACCCTTTCCTACCAACTGCTCTGGTGGGAAGGATGACTCAGAGTGCTCAGTGGCGTGCTTGCTGCTCTGCTGGGAACAGCGTTCCCGTGCCCTTTATAGGCGCTATCTCGGAGGGTGCCAAGAGAGAAAAAGGCATGTTCTGACAAGCTGTTTTTTCATGAGTGAGATATCTTTTAAATAGATTGCTTTGTTCAAAGTTGGAAGGTAAAGCAGGAAATGCAGAGTTAAGGACAGTACTTTCTCCTGCTCTGAACCTCCCAAGTATCCATTGGATCACACCAAAGTGTTAGCGTTCCCAGCACGTTCAGTAGAAATACGTTCTCCTTGGACTATTAGCACAGTGTGGTCTATCTTACATGGTCAGCTACGCAATCCTGACTGGTCAAGAGCCAGGAAGGAGATGGTTTTTTTTCCCCTCACACTTCCCTTGGATTCGTATTGTACTTGAGCAGAGTCTGTCTGGATTTGCATAGGGCAAATCTCAACTCAGAAGCTACAATGTCGCTGTATCCCTGACAGTGATATGCTGAGTTATTTAAGGGCAAGAGCACCTGGCTTTTTGTCCAAAGGAGTCACTTCAGGGAAGCTGCTATTGATCTGCACCTCCATCTCCCCAACTGTACAATGGGAAGAATGTTAATTTCCTTCATTAAACGGTGTAAGGTCTACCAATGACGTGTTTCAGTAGCTGATAAGTCATCCCACCGTACCACACAAGCAACTCTTTGAAAACATTAAGTTGTAATCATATTTTCCTGCAGGAAAAATAGCAGTTTTAAGGCAACTCCTTTTCATCTCAATGAAACTCGAATGAACTTAAGGGTTGGGCTCCACCAATGTCATCAAATTAATGAAGAACAGAATGTATTTTTCTAGAAAATGTTCTAGAAGTATGCAGCATCAGATGAGGTGGTTTTTTTTGTTTGTTTTTTTTTTTTTTTTCAGAAACTGGACTGAAATGTCCCTGAGTCTGTTGGCCCCAAAGTGCTTCAGCAAATCAAAGGAAATGTTTTTAGAAGTTACAGACACTAAGTACTGGCTTTAACCATGTTGTTTTAATCGACCAAATCTTGGATTTGCTTGTACCATCTGCTTTATTAACTTGGCAAGTTATTGAAAAATCAGATAAAACCAGGCTCTATATCTTAGCTTGGCATATAAACTGATTAGTGCTACTCTACATCTCTATTTGTTGTCTTGGCTAGAGAATTTCTAGAATTTCAGAACTGTTGCAGTATTAAGTGATCTGTTTTGGAGCCAATTGTTGTCCTTGTTTATGTGCCTGCTCAAATCTAATGAAGGCAGAAGGCTAAATGCACTCAAAAGATGCACTTGTATTCTGGGAGATATGATAGCGCTTAGAATCATAGAATCATAGAGTGGTTAGGGTTGGAAGGGACCTTCTAAGGCCATGCGGTCCAACCCCCCTGCAAGAAGCAGGGACATCTCCAACCAGATCAGGTTGCTCAGAGCCCCGTCCAACCTGGCCTTGAATGTTTCCAGGGATGGGGCATCCACCACCTCTCTGGGCAACCTGGGCCACTGTTCTACCGCCTGCTTATAAGAAATGACCAAAACTATTAACCTTAAATACTCCCCATTTGTGAACAGATCTTTTATTATGTGTGGAAATAAAAAGTTACTCTGAACAGTGAGAGTACCGGAATGGTTTATTTAATTGATACTTGCATGGGCTGAACTCTAAGCACAGAGTAAAAGCCCACAGGCTATGCAACACCGCCTTCCACCAAAGACTGGTGTTTGCACATGTTCGCTCACTGGTGGTGGTTTGGGTGTAATGCGTGAAAGAAATAGCTGGAAACAAAAAAAAAGGTCTTGAATCCAGTCCCATTGCAAGTAAGGGCAGGACTGACCATAAGCGTTTGGGAGCGGTTTTGGTGAGTGGCTCACAAGGAAGAGAACATTCATGAAATTAATCCCTTCCCCTTTTTTCCCTTCAGGAAATAGTTATCTAAACATTCGTGTTTAGAAGTTTTCGTGTTTCATCTCTGTGTTCCAGCTTGGTCCCTGTGAAATAGAACACTGCCCAGGTTGCCCAGAGAGGTGGTGGATGCCCCATCCCTGGAAATGTTCAAGGCCAGGTTGGACGGGGCTCTGAGCAACCTGATCTGGTTGGAGATGTCCCTGCTCCTTGCAGGGGGGTTGGACTGGATGGGCTTTAATGCTTCCTTCCAACCCTAACCATCCTGTGATTCTATGATCTCCAAAATCACTAGATAATGGAGAGGTTTCAAGCAGTGCTCACTATCTTCATTTGCTGTCTGTTGACTTTGGTTGCTCTTAGGATGGAGATGCCCTGTGCGCTACTCTAAATACTGGTATGAGGATGCTGAAGACAAGTTAAGACAGCAGGTCTAGCTTCTTCTGAAAGCCTGAATGCTCGATGGGGGACTGCGCTTCCCTGCCCTACACCAAAACAGCAAAGCTGACCCGTACAGCCGGATGGTTGCTGCAGCACACTGTCAAGAAAATCAGATGCTGTGTTGATGACCCCGTCTTCTCACGTAGTTCTCGTAAGACAAGCACACCTCTGTGCAGGCGTATCCAGTCTGGAGTAAGCAGCAGCGTATGGAAGGCTGTTTACACCTCAACCGGTGAGGCTCAAAACAAAATGACGTGCAAGCGGTAAGTATTTGATAACTGAAAAAAGGCTGCGTTATAACTGACCAGTTCCGCTGTTTTATGGAACTGTGTGGCTAATGTCCAGAATATCTTGTTTCAGCATGCTGGCATCACTTGGGGTTACGCTGCTGCTGCCTTTTTCCCTAGAGAGACTTAATTATTTATTTAATTTTTTTATTTAATTTCTCCGATGATTTAAGCAACACATTATTTTACTTTTTTATTGGCAAAAGCTTCTGTAATATATGTTTGTGTGGTAGCGGCTGTGAATTTAATGGTCTCCCCATCTGTTTGTTTTAAAAGGAAAAAAGAAATTAAAATAAAACCCCATCCCACAGCTGATGTAAGGCTCAGCCCTTCTCTCCTCTTCCTCTCCCTCCTCAGTAATCACATTATTCACTGGGATGGAAAAAAGAGTTGGTGTTAATTTCCTCCGTTCCCACACCTTGCAACCCTCTGCCATCTCTTGTCCTTCAGAGACCAATTATTGCAGGTGAAGTCAGACACAGCAGCAGCGTTGCTAGGAGTGGGAAACGGGGACTGGGGCTTTATGCAACTTTTTGAAACCGGCAAGATGCAAAAATCTGGGCTGACCCTTTCTAAGCCTTGTAGAATGGAAACCTTGGGGCAGTTTGAACACGGCGTGTATGAGAGCTGCTGGGAGTCAAGCCTCATCTGTGTGATGTCCTGTAGATGTAAACTTAAGAGTGTGAGGGGTGCTGTTTGGATGGAGCCCGGAGGTGGCATGGCTTGCGCGATGCCCTCCAGGTTCTGATATGGCTTTCAAAAAGGATGCCATGGAGGATTTGTGTAACGCTAAGGTCCTCCATACTTTCTTCTTGTGGATGTTTAAGCCCTGCTATATTCTTTCACATCCACAATAGGCTCCTAGCCCCATGACTTATATAGCAAAGGCCTGTCTGTTTGGGTCCAAGCATCCCAGCTGGTGGCCCAGCGTGAGGCGGTACCTACCCTGACAGTCTGGGGTGCACGCTCCTCCTGCAGATACACAAGAGTCCACTGGAAAACCAACCTAGGTCTCGGAGAAGCAACAGAGCAGTCTTCTATGGTAAGATCTGGTTGGAGATGTCCCTGCTCCTTGCAGGGGGGTTGGACTAGATGACCTTTAAAGGTCCCTTCCAACCCAAACCATTCTGTGATAACTCTGGTGTGAAAAGAGGATTCAGTGAAACTCCTGATGAGGTTAGCACCAAAAATGTTTTTGTGTTGATTGTATGCAAGTGAGTTTCTGCTAAGCACTTACAGCATGTAAGAAGACATCTGTCATTTCTCAGGTGTTTCTGTCAGCAGCTCTCTCCCACTTTCAAAGCTGGATTAATGCTGCTTGTACTTGTAGTTCAAATTTTATGGAAGGAAAATGCTGATATTGGAGGAACCTGCCCTTTCCACTCCTTACACCAGCAAAGGTGGTCCGCAGCATCCAGTTGGTAGTGCTCTGCAGCCACAAAAGTGGCTACCATGGAGAAAGAGATACAGGATGTCACCGTATCTTTCTTGTTTCTTCTTCATTTGTCTGGTTTTATGTCTTTTCTCTTGGCTTAGACATTGTGGGCACTGCTTCCGCTGTCTGTAAATGGAGTTTGGATTTTGCTCTTATGTGTCTGCACTACAGATCCTTTCTTGAGAAAAGGCCCCTTTTTTAGCTTTATTCGTGTAATTACAGTGCAGCACAGGACAGACTGGGAGACAAGGACCATAATTAGGATTTTTTCAAAAAACATTTCCTGTGCTGACTACTGATCTCCTACCAGCCCTGCCACTGCTGGCTCCTGAATGATACCTGCTTCCTTTCTGTACTTAATGCCACTGATGAGGCCAGCTGTCAGGAAGGCACAGTTTGCCTCCTTTTTTTTCTTCTTTTTTTTTTCCTGCTCCTTCCCCTGATGGTGCTGTCAGGTGAAGCTCGCTGTGAAATGACAGCGCTCTGCGCTGCTGTAGCATTTTTCATCTCACGCCTAAATGTTCTGTGCAAACGTTCAGCATGAACTAGCTGTGTTTTTATTGTTATTCGTTTTCTGGATGGGCAGACTTATGTTTCTTGGGTTTATGTTAGGGCTCCTGAGAACTTTTTCAAGGTTTTTTTCTTCAGCTACATCTTTGGAAACTTTAGAGACAGTTCTCTTTCTGCACAGCTGCTCCTTGGGGGTGAGGGGTGTTGGGAAATGTGGTATTTAGACCCCTTGGAGAGTCCCAATGCTAAAAAACTGTGGCAACAGCATCTACCTGAACATACTCCTTCCAGAAGATATTTTCCATGTTGGCAGACAAATTATCATTCTAGTTTTTACAGGAATTTCCAAGACAGTACGGTAGGCTTCCAGTGGAGTCTAGAACCAAGCCCAGTTTCTTGAATGACAAATCCATGTCATGACAAGAAAAATAATGAGGTTAGGGTAACGTCAAGCGTAATGTCTGGGACAAGTTGACATTTGGCATTTATAAAACCGGTGCACCATTTCCCATATAATGATAAATTGTTTTAATGGGAACGAAAAATTAGTGTTGGTCTTCTGTTGGTGAGCTGAAAAGTGTAACTTTCTCTTTTGCTAACCACATCTCTGACGCTGAACGTGTGATTTGTAAAATGATACATTTGAGTTAATTACAAATATTTAAAAAATACGTTTTGATATAAGATTTTTTCTTTACTGCTTATTTTAAGCAGACCTCCAGCTTGCTGGGGCTTCATTTTTGATACTTACTGCTGTGAATAATCTAACAAAAATAATCCTTTCTATTTCCTTCTACTTTAATACACACTTTGGCTCTAGCAGTACATAGACTGAAAGGTCAAACAGCCACTATTTCTCTCTGATTCCTTGTACAAAGTGTTTGGGTTTTCCAGTCCAGATTTTTTTTCAGGAAGATGTTAACCAGGATACTGGAGTTGCCTGCCGCTTTCCAGGAAGGCGGACAAGGTTCTTGCACTCCATCGGGACAGGCTGTCTAAGCTAAGGAGAGGAGAGCTGTCTGGGGAGCGGCTGGAAACTCGGCACGCTCTCTGCTCCGTTTGCCTCCCGTCACCGGGGCGGCCTCACGACTTGCCTGTCCAGGCACGTCCCGAAGCACGCCGTGCTGCCTGATAGCGTACGAAACTGCTGGGTCCGCTCACACCAATGCTCTCCTGGTGTCCTGGGGGCTTTCTTGGCTCTGCCAATTACTGTCTTGTCTGGACAGTAAGTATGGTCTTTGGTGTAGCTTCCTGCATTTCACAAAAGTCTGCAAAGGCATAGCTGCAACTTCATCTTTGCTGATACTTTCCCTAGGTCTGACCAAATGAAGTTCTAAATGCTTCAAATAACCAGAGAAACGATGGGATGCCAGACCTCAGTGGGAAGAGAGCTCAGCCTACAGTTATGTAGAAGTGCATATTCCCCACCTTGGAGTGGGAAGGAAAACCATCTCTTCTGAAGTGTAACATTTTCTTAAACAAAAAGCGTTTGTTTTTTTTTTTTTTCAAACCAGTTTTCCCATTGAACACACAAGTAAGACCATGTAGAAGGGTCACTGTGCATCACTGCCCTATTGCTGAGTCTTTGGTGACGATTTGTGGTATTTTTGCTTTACAGCATCCCAGGATCTGCTCAGTTGAGTTTGTTGTGTATTTGTTGTTGAATTATTTGGCATTCAAATGAGTGCAGTCAGTGAAGCACCAGTCGGTTTCCTCATTTGAATTATCCATGCAAAGCTGATTTGTTTTTGAAATGTCATTTTACTCACTGGCTTGTTGGCTCTTTAGGTTCCAGAAGATCTAATGGAACTGCAGTGTTAGTACTGAAATTGTACCACAAACTCTTGTTTTGTAGGCATCATCCACGCTTTATCTGGGGAGGAAGCAGGAGGAGTTGGTCACTGACTATAAATGTCTGTCACACAAGGACTGCTATTAACGTGCCAGCTTTTGAAATCTTGTTTTAATACAGAACAGTTTTGTAAGGACCTAGGAAACTGGTCATTTTCTTGACATCCTCTGTTTTCACTGTGTAGCATGTTTATAGCTCTGATTTTGATTTTCTTTCTAATCCTGTATTTTTTTTACCACCTCTCTGAGGATGAGACTTGATGCTACTTGGCCTGGTGATGCTTAAGAGGCTGAAAAGGCACCGTGTCAGGTAGTGGTTTTGTCCCGTTGTAAAGCTGCCTTGCTAATACTACTCACAGTCTGCAGTCAAGTCTCTGTCAGGTCTAATTAATCAAGATAATTGACCGCCCATTCAGAATTTTTGGGAGGTTTTCCCCATCTGACAGTGGGCGTTTGATCAGGTTGGCTATGGGATTATTAGTTTGAATTCTGTGTTTTAGTCTCTCTAGGGATGCTTTACATGGGTCTGAGTCTGTTTAGCTTACTGGGCACTCGTGTAAATTGCTTGAGTTGGGTGGATTTACTTCAGTTTTGCATGACAATAAGTGGTATTCCCACTAATTTTAAAATTTAGCTGGGATAGAGAGGGATAACTGTAGCCCTTCCATCTCTCCCCTTAAAATTTCTCCTTGCTGTCATCTCATCCCTCCAAGACCTAACAAAGCTCCACGTCCATGCCATCCTTCAGCCCCTTCTTCTCACAGGTCATAAATGGGATGGTGGGAAGGAAACTCCATCACATCCGCTTCCCTTTTGTATTTGCTCACGTCATCTTAGAGTTACTCAGGCCCTGGCACCAACCTTTGAAACAGCTCGCATCTGCTGCTCCGAACAAGATAAGTGCTCGCAGAAACCGAAATGTGCTCGGCTACTCGATGTCTATCGTGTCCCTACCTGCCTGGAGGGATGCATGTAGCAAGCAGTGAGTGTCTTGCAGTGTTCCAAAATTAGGTGGACGCCCCCAGGCCTACTCTATCTGTTGAAACAGATGCGGTTGCCAACAATACAGGGAGTAGCAGGTAAGCAGGTGCGAGTATCAGAAATTAGGAAAGCTGGTTTAAATTAAATAGCTGGACAGTGGTTTGGAGTTGAAACAATCCCAGTGGAAATAACGTCCTACGTGCAAACCACGTCTACAAAGGGAAATGTTATGTAGCTAACAGTGGCCCTGGTACGGCACAGCTGTGCTCAGAATTTTTGTCGGAGAAGGGATTTTCTGGGGAGGTGGCATGTCTGCAGGTGCCATCTGCAGATATCTCCCACCATTCCCGAGGGGTGCTGCTGGGAGATACCTGCCTGTGAAAGCAGCAAAGCTGAGGCACTGCAAAATTTTTATTCCCCAAAGCTACCTAGAACCCCCCCACCCTTCACATTTCACAAGATCAAGGCTGTCAATCCCTGGATTCCTGGAGCCTCCTGTACAGTGGGCCTGCTCACCTACAGGGATGTGGAATGTTATTTTGTGGTCATTCCCTGCCACTCTCCCTAAAAAAAAAAAGCAGAGCTTGAAGCTTTGCTAGCTGTATTTGGGGTACGCCATTTGCTGGTGTGAGGTACTGCTGAAATTTTGTCCTTTGTATATATTTCACACTAAATGAGGTGGTAATGTGACTTTCTTTGTATAGGCCTGGCATCTCCTTTGCAGTTGTGTGCCTCCCATCACCCACATCCTTGCCACCTGTGATTTGAATGAGTAATTCCTAACATTTGTTTTCAAGCAGGTGGCTCTGACACACCCTGACTCCTACATTCAAATACAGGAGGAACAAGCATACAGGAAGGCACATGGACGTCCCCTCATTTCATGGAGCTGAGCAGGAACATCACTCCACCAGGTAAATGTAGAAATGACGCTGCATGAGCGTGTCTCATGTTGCGGTAGGCTGAAGGGATGCGTGCAATTGAAAAGGAGGATTGCTATGGAAAGAGTAGGTCTTCCCTAATCTTTATTTTTACATTAAAGACAGATTCAGATCAAAACTCACATTCAACTCTTGACAAACTTCATGAAGTTTTGTCACCTGCCACAGAACAGCATCTGGGCTTGGTGTTCCTGAATATTTCGAACTCAAGCCCTCTGCCTGTGTCACGTGAATAGCAAAGGTATTCGGCAGCTTTGGGCTGAACTGGTGTGGGTTCTTTGGAACAATTCTGACTGAAACACCACTGAGCGTACAAGTAGGTGACGGTACACTGCGAAGGAAAGCCGAGCTATTCCGTACCACAGAACACTCTCATGACTGTGAGGTGCTCTCACGTCTCACGGATGTGCGTTTCTTAGAGCAAAATGCTGCCTTGGAATACAGCGACGCAGGACTGACCCTTACAGACACTGTCTCTGTGCTGCACACTCAATAGAGTAATAGTGTTTAGAGATTGGAAAAGCTTATTAAATAATCTAATTTTTACAGATGCTCTTTGGTTCCTGTGTGTGTTACTAGTAAATTGATTTGATATACCCTTCTCTTAGATGCTGTCCCGTTGCTGTGATGAAGAGACTTTTTCAAAGGCCGTGTTCTGTGCGCTGCTCTGGTTGTTCCCCTTCTGCTTGGCAGAGACCGCTATTCCATGGCATGTAGTCTACTCATTTGACTGCTCTTTCAGCGTAGAGGATGGATGTGGACCTGGCAGTTCTGTACACACTGATGACTTCTTGGAGAATGTTGCATCTAAGCCATAAAGCAGGTGAGTACGGTGGTTTCTGGCCCAGACTCAAGATGAGGAGAGAAAGTATAACATCTACTTGTTCTACTTGGTGCTAAGAAGGCACAGACTTTAAAAATTACATGGTGCAATATCTAAGAAAATAATACAATAAAAGTATCAGAAGTCATTTAGGCTTTTAACTTCACAGAAAGGATAAAAAAAGTGCTGTAAAGAATGGAGCAATGCTCCAGAGGTATACCAAAAGTAAATTTACTGGGAAGGAAGTGGCCAGTGTAAGTTGTACCGGAGCTGGCTAACTCGGTGAGACTAAACATGCTTTCCTGAAGTCAATGACAAAACACCTGCTGTCCTCAAAGTGAATGGGTCTGAGTGTGGTAACGTAGCCAGCATCATCTGAAGCGAGTAAGCTTTCAGATGGCTGAATTTTTTTGCCAATAATCTAAACACTGAGTCTTTTATGGTGTATTCTGGCTGTTAGGGTCTTTTAATGGTATATTCTGGGTCCTGCACCTGACTCTGTGTAACAAGATTCTGCTCCCTCAGGTTGGTGTGTCCCTACTTTTACTGTAATCTGGGGTTTGCATGCTTTTAGGAGTGAAAATTACACCCATTGTTCTAGTTTTTGTGGGTGTTTATGCTGTAATTCACTGACTTGATCTGCAGCAAACCTGTTTTTAACTGCAGATCTAATGTGGGAGATTGTTCAAAAGGCAAGGTGTGTCTCGCCGATTAGCTGAGTTGAAGTCACCTGACCCTGAATAAATAGTTCCTGACCTGAATTTTATGTTGGCTTTATTTACTTAATATAGAAAGGTTAAAATTGGGCTGCAGTGAACTGTGTCTTTAACCATTTCCTTTCTTGAATCCTTTTGTAGTTTTACAGAGGATCTAATTTAAGAGTCAGTGTTCAGCATTGAATCACGCTGTGGATAATTTTCCTTCCATGGATTCATCAGCTTCCCAGGTGCAGGATTTGGAGAAGCAGGTACCTATAAAGTTGTAACAACATGTCATGGAAGTGTGACGGGAAGGGGTGGGAGAAGGAAGGAACTTGCTCCCGGAGGTGTGCTGCGGGCTGGTGACTCAGAGGGCTTGCCTGCCATTAGCAAGCTGCAGGTTGGAGGCAACGCGCTTGCAGAACTGGAGTGCTGACTCTCCGGTTCGTGCTCGCTCCTGGCACGAGGCGGTAGCGAAGCCAGGGCTGGTTTTGCACTGTCACGCGATGCGGTTAGGGAAAATCTGCTCCACTGGTGACTGCTGGCTGAACTAGCGAGTGCACATTAGAACTGGAGCCATCTCTGTGTGGGCACAGACCTTATCAGTGTTACTTTGCTCCCCAGGAGGTTCCTGATTAGCTATTAAGCAGGTCTGAAGGGAAAGGGAAGGCTGCTTGTCCTAATAAAAAGACATAAAGACACAGTTTGTGGGTGGGGAGAAGAAAACTAGATTAATGTTCAGGGGTTCTTTGCTGGACCGTGACAGTTGGAAAAGCACCGCTGCTGCTAATTCTTGAAAGGCGTGGTAGGCAAATAGCGTGTAAGCCATTCTTCTTTCTCCTATGATCTTGGCTAGATGGCTTTTCTCTCAGTCTCCCTTTCTCTAGCTATAGTATTTGGGAAGGTCCATCAATCATTGCAGCAAAATGCTGTGGTGTCCTCATAACCTAATGCAGGTTCATGAACGTCTTGACCCTGCTAACCCAACAGCACCAGTTTAGTGTGTGACTTGACCAGATGACTTGCCCAGCCTGCGATCTGGTACCAGCCCAACTATGCTTACCTATCAGCTATGCTGAACTCATGCTCCAGCAGCTCTGAGCACAAAGAACCGGTTCGTGTCAGCCACCAAAACATCTTAAAATGTGAAACCCGGCATGAATCAGGGCTGCAGAACTTTGAAAGGCAGTGCTTCTGTTCAGCTGCAAGAAAGGGCTTTGTGTTTGCAGTTGTGATTAGATTAGATCTTTGGTGGGGTCTATTTGTAAAACTTAAAATCTGGGGGCTGGTGGCATTTGCAAAGTTGTGCTGCTAAAATAAGTACAAACGTTTTGTGAAATAGTGTGTCACATGAGCTCTACTGGACTGATCATCTCTAGGACTATGAAATAACGCAAGAAGATGGTTTCCTTGCTGTGGCCTTCATTGGCACTGCGTTCAGGACCCTGCCATGTTCCGTGGATGAATTAATTGTCAGAGCTTCCTAAAGCAGCTCAGAACCTCATTTCATTTTAGAAATCCTTGTTTTAAGAATAAAAGTCTGTGTAAGGACAAACTGTGAGGAGGGAAATAACACAAAATGAAACTGCATGCAGTTTCACACATGGAGCCACGAGCAGGGCTGTCTTCCACAGTGACCCAGTGCCCAGCTCCATTTACCTGTCTGGGGCATGGGAGCAGTTGCTGGGCCTGTCTGAATGTCCTGGAGATTAGCAGGGGAGGAAAACACCTGCTTCCACTTAACTGATCTGAGAGGAAATAAAGGGCAAGAAAAGCAACAGCTTGAACAACACAGGATTGGGTGAAAACTAATATGTAGCTTCGGATTGGCAGTTGGCAGCCATACCCCTCAATTTAAAGCAGCTGAGAGTCCCAGCTCTTTGGATCTAAAATCTTGCTGCTATGAAGATGAAAGACTTTGTTCCACACACCTCTCCCCTGTTTTGTTTTTTTTTTTTTTTTTTTTTTCCCCCTCTCCTTTTTCTTTTCACTCCACTGTGTCCAAATGGGGAGTAGGCAGATGGGAGCTCCGGCAAGCCCAGATGCCAAGCTGCTGCAGTTTATAATAGGCCATGAGGAGTGGCAGCCAACTCAGCCAGAAGGAAGAGGTGGAACCTTTCTGATCATTGTTTAGGAGGTTGGTGACCCCCTTTAGTTTTACCTCAGAGGGAGGTGGGGTTGTCTGGGATTCATTGATGTCCATAGCATAGGCTTCAGTTCAGATACAGGATCAAAATTTGGGAAAGAAGGGAATGTGGTGCCTTCGCGGACTTCAGTGAGAGCTGTTGCTCAGCACCTCTGCGAGGCAGGTCTGAAGAAAGTTGTGGGGTTTTTTTCAGTTGGATTCTCAAAAATTATGTGCTGATTCCAAAAAGTGAGCAAAAAGGCTCAACAATCATCATCTGAGGCTCAGTTTCATTGCTTGACTCGGAGCTGTGTTTCATTTAGAAACTGGACCTAGCATCATTTTAAATACATGGTCATTAGGCCATTTTATTCCTCTGTTTGCTTGGACTGGAACAGGAACGCTGCTTCTACCTGTTAACAGCTGGAGATACACAACGCTGCAAACCAGGCCCCTGGCAGGGTGTGGAGCAGTGATGAAGGGGTCCCGCTGGTGGCCTCTCCTGGGCTCTCTTTGGTGCCGTGTCGCTGTGGTTTTAGCAGGTGTGTGTGACGTTTTTCTACCTTTTGCTTGTTCCCCAGCCCGTGCCCTCTGGAAACGTAAGCGAAGTCTGCCAGATTGGATGGCTGGCCGTAAGTTAGTGTGTTTGCAGAGAGAAGGTAAGGCTTGTAAGAGTATAAAACTTCCTTTCCGTGTTCAAATAAACACAGAGTAGCCTGACTCACCTGCCCACCACTTGTGTCATCTTCAGAGCACTAAAGAAATGTGAAATGTACCTGTGACCTTACACGCTACCGCCGGCAAAACGTGTTTTAGCTGGGGACTGTTCAATTGCGTGCAAGCCGTCCCTCCAGGTTGTTCCACCTCTCCAAACGCTGCGGAGAGCAAGGTACCTCTCCCCTCCTCCTTTGCTTGTTTAACTTGTTAAGACATGGAAGGTTACTCCTGCGATGACTCCTGTTCCTGACCTGACAGGTGGTGCCTTGAGCTGAACTTTGCTCTCACAAACACGGTTGGGTTTCACGGATCAGCCTACCGTTTAGCGGGCTCGCCCATCTGCACAGAATTTAGTAATTCTGGCAAGGCGCGCTGCCGCCATTGTCTTGGGTGCCGGGTTAGGGAGCACCATTGAGCGCAGGGGCTCGCTACGCAAACAAACGAGGGCCAAGGATTCCACACTTTTAATCTCTATAGATTGTGCCGTGAGTTGTTGAGCGCAGGTAAGAAGATGAAAGGGATTGAGGTGATGCAGGAAGTGATACTCATGGCTATGGCCCTCAGATGGAAGAAATAAACACCTTTATGGATCTGCACTGGTGTGACCCCTTCCTGCAGAGCTGCGCCAGGAACAAAGAGTTGTCATATCAGATCAGGAGGCCAGCGTGGTCTGTAGCCTGTTTTGAAGAGCTGCTTGATAGGAGCTTATTGAAAATGATGAATGAACTGCTGTGAAGAATGGCTGTGAAATGGTTTGTTGATAGGTGTTTATTTTTAACACAAGAAATGCCGCGTTTGGTGTTTGCAAACCGCAAGAGGTGTTTGCATCCTGTCTTTCTCTCTCCAGTGTAAAGCCATGAGCATTCTCCTACAGCCATATTCAGTGTTTTCTTTTGATCATTCGCTCCCTACCAAACTTTTGGTGTCAGTGACATCCTGTGGTGTAGTTATGTTAACTGTGCCTGGGTTTGGTCTTTTTTTTTTTTTTTTTTTTTTTTTTTTTTTTTTTTAATTTTTTTTTTTTTCATTCTCCACAGTTTATCATCCCAGTTTTTAATACTTTCCCATTCTATGCTAGCCTGTCCCCTGGTTTTCGTACTGTGACAGTAGAATTAGTTACGCTGCTGGGTACCAGTCACTAAGTACCTCAGGAATCAGTATTTAACAATACTAGTTCTTCTAATCCCAATCTGTTTTATGTCTGTATTTTTTTTGTGTTAATTCCTGAAGTGTTCACCCAACTGCCATTTGGGAAAGATGTTCACTTTAGTTTATCTGCATTTACCTGAGGAAGGATTATTCATGCGAGGATTTGGCTGCTGTTGAGTGCTGATGGCCCAAATATAGCTGAATTGTTTTGATAACCACAAAACCAAACAGTAGTAAGTGTAATAAGTCACGTATTAATATTTTCAAAGATGAAAAATACATAATAAGGGCTTCTCTGCTGTACTTCATGGAGCTTTACAAAGTGCAGAGCCAACACCTTCGGCATAAATAGATCATTGCAGTCTTCCATGAATGAACTCTCAAGCTTGATGTTCAAAGATCACAAAGCCCTTGAGAAGTTTCAGCCCTGCAAACAGCAGGAAAAAATTGTTTACTGTTGCTGTATAATAAGAGAAACTCAAGTGACCAGATCATCGTAAGGCACCAGTAGGTATTGTATGGCTGAGTCTGCTGCTGCGTTGTATGTATGCCGTTACTATTTCTAATCTGAATAGGTGGTTTGAAGTTAAATATTTCTGGAAAAATAGAAATGAAAATTATTTTTTGTTTCCCAATCCTATATGGTGATATAATCCACTAACTGTCGATAGAAGTACTGATTGGAATAGAGTAGGAAGGTATGAGAAGTCAAGATACTGGGCTGGAACATAGTAGCTTGGATATTTAAAAATAAAATCTCATGGTGATCTGGCCTGATATGGATGCAGCCTGAGTCTATATTGCTGTCATGCAGGATGGTGTTGCAGCGTGTGCTGACAGACCTGTGCTGGTTTTATTCATTTGGGTGTTGAATCATGTCAAGACGCAGCTGAAAAGATCCATGAGACCTAATCTTTTAAGAAAAGTAGGATTTATTTGCGTATCCCAATGGGTTGGTAGTTTTCTACAGTTTATAGATACCGTTGATGCCAACTATTCTTGGAAAGCTATTTATTAATTTTGACTTTTACATTCTTTTGAGGGTACACAAATGCAGCTTAAGTCATTTCAGGCATAAGTTTCTTCTCCAAAATACTGAGGGCTAGACTTGTCCCAGGCAAAAATTTGTGTCTTGAAGCTACAGCTCTAGCAAGTTGGAGATGAAGAGGAAAAAGCCAGCTTGCTGAGAAGCACGGCTGACGGTACAATCCAACTGTGAACTGTGTCACAGCCTTGCAGGAGAAATCAGTCCTGTGCAACTAAAGGTTTCCAAGGTTTCTCTTGAGTTAGTTATGAGGAGAAGTTGCGTCTTAGGGGAATTCTTCTGCCAGCTGGGCTAATTAACATGATGATTTGTTGTTTCATTAGCTACATGTTTCATGGGAAATATGAGTGTGTTTCCTTCATAACAAGGAAAAAACATTTTACTTGTTTTTCTTTTTTATTACAGTGATGAGAATTTTCTGAAAACTTATTGGAAAGGGGATGAAAACAGTATTTAAAAAGCCACTGTTTCAATTTTGCTTTCTTTTATTTTAAATGCTCTGTTACTAAGCATGCTTAGAACTGAGCGTTGGTTCTGTCTTGAACCCCTTTTCCACATCTTTCAATACTTTCAAAACTAGGATATGTCATTGAAGAGATTCCACTTGTCAACATCCAAGAAGCATTTTGCAGAGGGAAAGAGGAAAGAGGAGTATGGCTCATGATAGCACATGATGGTAGCCAAAATAGGGACTTTTTTTTAGTCTTCCTATATGTCCACATCAAAAATGAAATTTCTACCTGACAAATCAAGGAGTAAAGACTGCCAACATCTGGGCTGAAGTGTCCTGTAATCATTGTAATCCCAGTCATGGTGCCCGTGAATGGACACAGGAATCCAGTTGTAGGCCTCTGCTCTTATTAGCTTGTATATCAGGAGACCTGAGTTCTGGTTGCAATTTTTCTTAGTTTCTGAAACTATTTTGTGTGTCAAGACTAAAAGGTGATGGGGTTCAAGCTTCTGCTAAGTTTTTGAAAAAAATCAACTCTTGTGAATTCACCAACAAAATGCTATGCGTGTCCTTCAGCAAGGCCTTGCCTCTGTCTGCGCTTTAGATTGTCTCTGTACATGTTGCATTTTTTGTTTGGAAAAGTGATGATCAACCCGTCAATGTCTCTGCAATTCTGTTGCAAGTTAGATGATCTAGGAGAGTTTGAGTTAAATCAAATTGAAATTTAATCCAAGTCTAATCTAGTCTAATCTCAGATTCAATGGGAGTCATGTTCTGGTTGGCCGAACAATTAGTTGGCTTTTAAAATATCAGCTCAGCAGTATGGTAGTCACGGCAGTGGGCAGGTGGAAGTTGGTTTGCAAGAGCAGAGTTGTCTGGATGTTGATTTTAAAGTGAGAGAAGAACCCCCCTTCATCCTGAACTCTTGGTTGCCGGTAAACCTCTGCTCTTAAGCAAATCTTAAGGGTGTCTAGCAGGAGCATGAGCAGGAGCATGAGAGATATTGTGGAGCAGCAGTATCAAATCTGGATCTGCGCTCCGCAAATAATTCATTCTTTGTTCAAGGCTGGCAGAGGCGGCGAGCCAGGCAAGCCCCTCAAGAGGCTGGTCTCCCGCACGGCATGTCTGCAGCACGCAAGTTGGTTTCGCCCTGGCCGCTCCCAAAACCCGAGGACACACCTGTTAATAGCTAGAGGCAAGGAGATTGGTTGGATGTAAAGAATGCACCTGCGCAGGGAGGGGTGAAGGACTACATGTAAGACGAGCCTTAGACACTCGCCGTCTCTTCTCAATTCCAGCTTAAACAAGCAACATCGCTCTGGGCTGCGAAGAAAGCCACGCACGTCTTAATCCTTTGCTTTCCTTTTTTTTTAAACTTGGTTTTATTTCAGTAGTCTAATACAATTTAGAAGTATGTTGTTTTTTCAGGTACAGTTATATTTTTGTCTTCGTTTGTTTTGTTTGAATTTCACTACGAAAGCCTCTCGCTCCAAGTTCGTCTTTTCCAGGACGCGGAAAGATCAGAAGATGAAAACTCTTGTGCGCGCTCTCCTGATGATCATTTCGTCCTTTTTGTTACCCGCTTGAAGGCTGGTGATCTTGGTTTGGGAGAAGGTGGTTGTGCTTCCAGCACTGAAGTTGCTTGCGTGTGTGTGTGTTGATGGTCCTGGTAAGCCGTAGCGTCCAGGTACTGTGGTGAAAATTGATCTAAGTAGCGTGAAGAATGACTTTTTGTAACTTGTTCATCAATATTCTCCTCTCAACTGAACTTTCTGTAGGACTCTGTCCTCTTTTCTCTTCCTCCTCCTTTCCCCAGGTAGATTAAAGAGGGTTTTGTTGTACGGATCGGGTTTTGTCTGCTCGGAGTTATGGGGGAGGGGAGACCAGCGCATGAATTCAAACGTTCATTTTACAACTAGCCAAACCAGTCAGGGCAGGTAAAAGCAGAACCAAGACATTGAATAGGAGGGAGCCGGTGGGGGAAGGCTGGTTTCACAGAGATGTCATGGTGAGCTTGGAAAAAAAAAAAAAAAAAAGACATCTTTGGAAAAGGTTTACTGTGGCTAAAATAAATTGAGTGTAAAATTTAAGAGGGCTCTCGCAAAAGAGAAGCCTTGCCTTTCAAAGAGGATCCAGCTTCGGCACCAACAGCAGTGACGTTTCTAAACGCAGGTACGCTGTCGGCTCCTTTTCAGTTTCTGTCTAATGATTGCCATTTTTTAATTAGTTTTTAATTTAACTGGCATTTTAATGCATTTTAGTGCAATTGTGAAATGCCCAGTCCTCTAGCTTTAGTTTCTTTACTACTTTGAAGCCAAAATTGATCCCTCAGCTAAGGTGCTGGAAGTGCAGGAAAGAGATTTGGAATTTTCCAAGCAACGCTTTTGTTTAAACTAAGTGGAAGTCAAGGAAAGACCTCGTCCTGCTGTAGTCATCGGTTTCTGCTCATGGCATGGAGGAGCCATTTTGGGTTCGTTTTGTTTATTCTTTTCTTACCTGAGGCTTTTTTTTTTTTCTGTGCATGACAAAATGAGCGTAATTAAGTCTTCTCCTCACTCTCGCGCTAGTTGGCTCTCATTAGGGAGCTATCTGTGCCAGCTGTGGCTAGCCTTTACTTGCGCTGGCGAGTTGGACACCAAAGAGACAGAAGACAAAACAAAGTGGTTTGCTTCGTTTTTTGAAGTGTGAAGCCTAGTTGCCGGTTGGACGCGGTAGCTGTGCCGCTTTCTCAGACTGGAAGATCAACGTACCTAAAAAACCCCTTCTTTTTCTTTTCTAATTTGGCTGGCAGCTGGTAGGTGATCCTGTGGATGTGATAATTTTGGATGAGGAGTACGAGGTGTTTTGTAAGCAAGCAGGGTTCTTGTATAATTCATCGCTCGCGTTCAGGAAGAGGCATTAGCCTGGCTTTGGAGACACTGAGGGAGTCAGCAGAAAATGTTTGCTCACCCGTTCCCTCCACCCCTTTGGTAAAACAGCCTTCTAGAAAGTTCTGCGAGGCACAGAGCTCGGGATAATTCCAGCTTTTGGCTGAAATAATGTCAGGGTTTCTAACTTTTTAGAAATAAGGAGGCAAAGCTTGTCCAGATCTAAATGCTGTTTCCTTTATTTACTTTCAGGAAGGTCTTTAATAGTTCTTTTCTGAATTTTTTTTTTTTTGTCAGGAATGCATGAAATATTGCTGGTTTATTTACTCCCTCCTTTTCAGTGAGGTTAATTCTTGTTGGTTATCTTTTTTTCCCCGTGAATTTCAATTTAACTGTCTATTTGAAAAAAAAACCCCTATGACTTAAAGATTTTGCTTTATTCTCGACTCCTCTGTAACAGAAGATTAATTTATGCTCACTTGAATTTCAGAGAACAGCATTAATAACAAAAAATTGCATGCTATCCTATCTGTACGCAGATCTGAAAACGCTCAAGCCAGCTAAAAGTTTTCTCAGCAGGACTAAACATTTAATTTTGACTTTGCAAATTCAGGAACAGTCTCTGTAATCTATTTTGATACCTTTTTTTAATTTGAGCTTACGTTGCCGCTTGCAAACACGGGTGTCTGAGGTTAAGTGCCTGCACTTTTGAAAGTACCTTTGCTTTGTGGGTGCCTAAATCCCTCTCAAAATTCATTACTTTATTAAATTATTATTATAAATTATTACCAAATGAGAATTTGGGCTGTTAAGGCGCTGTTTGGTATATGGGCAGGTAATTTCAGGCAACCAAAATGTTGCAGAATTGTAGAAAATCGTATGAATGCCAGGATTTTGGAAAGTGATAGCGAAACACCGAGTTCTGTCTCCTGTTCCCACTCGGCACAGCAAGCGATGATCCTAGTGCAGGTACAGGTATATCTCGTGTGAATTAACTTAATCAGAGTGGAAATAATGAACACCAACCTTGGCTATTGGAATAAACTTGGGGAAAAACTAACAATCAGAACTTAAAATTTTGGCATCTTGCAGAAGTTGCTGAGATCTGGGGGTCACCAGCGTGAAACTCTAAATATGAAAAAAAAAAAACAAACCCTGCTGTTGAGTTTCTCAAATGGAGCAGGGGCTGAATTCCTCTCGTGGTTATACTGGGCAGTGCTGGAGCCCGCCCCAGTTTAACACTGGTCCGTGCAGTGAGAGAGTTCCGAGGAGCCAGAGTCCCGAGAGTGACCTGGTGACACAGTTTTACCGATACAGATGGGGCGTAAAAATTGAGTAGTAGTTCTTGATTTCAGAAAGGTAAGAGAAATCCTCCCTGAAACAATGGTTTTAATTTAATCCAGCTCTAAACGGACATATTAAAATGTTAATGACAGTGTTTGAATTTTTTTTTTAATACGATACTCATAAAACTTTAAAAATTCTCCAAGGCTTCCCCTTTTTTGTGATAATTTGCGTACGTAGGAAATAGGGTTTTCTTAGTGTCCTTAGTGTAAAACACACAGAAGAAGGCTGAAGTGCTATTTTTTTTTTGCATTTCTACTAAAAAGGCACATCATGAGATTTAAAATCACAAAAATGCAGACTTCACATAACGTGCAATGAGATGTTAATTTGTTAGCCATTTTGTTTGCAAAACAAGTGAATTAGAATGTTCCTACCATACTTTGGACAGGGGAAAGTGGCTTGAGAAAATTACATTTTACAATTGGGAGGCACATTTCACTTCAATTTTTAATTTTTTTTTTTTTTTAATGGCTCTGCCACTAGAGTCAGATAACTCAGTTTTAAGGTCTTACTTTTATTGAATTTTAGGTTGTGGCAGAAGTAATCGTGAATCGATAAGCAGCCTGAACCCTAAAACAGAACTTAGTTTGCTTTTAAGCGTTCGCCTAAGCCCTTCTGTCCTTTCAAACCCCAGGTACAGCTTTTATCTGATGGAGCTCCAAGATATAAAGGCTTAAGTTTCACCTGCTTTGTTCTTTTCATCGTGGCTGACTATTGATTAAGGCTCAGCCCTACGGGTTAACTAACCAGTTATTTATTTTTTTTTCTCCCCCCACTGGAGCTGCATTCTTTTCCAGACCTGCAGTTACCTGGGGAAAACGGTCATCTCCGTGTGCCCACTCACGGGACCGTTGGTAGCCAAGTGTTTAAGGCTGGAACTTTGTCCTTGCACTTGAGGAGCGAGGAGGAGAGGCAGGTAAAGAAGTAGAAGAGGGGAGGAGAAAGAAAGGTAATCTAGGTACAAAGCTAATTAGTAGTGCTGGTTAAAAAAAAATTTTAAAATGGGGGTGGAGTTCGTTTAAGTTCCTTTTTTTTTTTTTTCTTTTCCACTCCTCTTCAGTCATTCTTTCCTTCTTTCTCAAGGCCTGAGCGTTGGTAATAATGGTGATGATTAACTAAATGAAGTCGGTAACCTGGGTGACCATTAGGGTGGTTTTATATTTCATGGGTACCGAGCAGGCAGAGAAAGCACGCTATTGAGGACGCGGAAAAATGAGATGGGACCTTTGGGGTTTTTTTGGTGGTGAGGTTTTTTTTTTTTTTTTTTTTTTTTTTTTTTTTTGCATCGTGGTTTTTTTACTTTGCATTTTGTGCCTTGATGTTTCACAACGGTAAGGTTATAACCACCTTCTTCCATGTCTCCCTCCTCCTCCTCCTGCCTTTTCCATTCCTTCTCTTCTTGTCTTGCCACTTCTGAAAGATTCTGCGTACGACTGAAGGACAGGTTCCCCCTGTTTGCAGGCCCACCTGTAAAATACTATTTTGGGGAGAAGAAAGGGGGTGAAAGGAAGGATTTATTTCTCACTATATTAGGGATATGCTAGATTAATAGGCTTGGAGATTTTAATTTATTTTTTGTGATGTATCTTAAAGTTGTTCTGCTTCTGCCATGATAACTTAGTGTCATTCTCTCCAGACAAAGCATTTAATTGCTTTTAATTGGGTGCTATTGCCACACTTGTATTGAGTGTACCAAAAGCAAGTGCCGTCTTCTGCGAAACCAGAAATTCTCCCAATTCTCAGGCCTCTGAGTTGCGTTTCACTGGCAATGGTAATGCCAGCAGCAAGCTGGCTGGATAGTTTGTGACTTTTTTTTTATTATTATTATTTTTTTTTGTAAATACTCAGAATTCATGTGCTTGCTAGGTATTAAATAAGTCTCGCTCAAAACAGCGTTAATAAATGAGCTGAAATAGTTTATTGGTCCAATTGGAAATAAGCACGCTATCAGCTTCTAACAAACTATTTTTATTTGCTGAACTAGATGGAAACAAACAGGTGGGATTTGGTATTCCAAGAGCAAGAGATCTAGAATTGGGCGTGAGATGAGGATGTGTGCATTAAAAGTAAATGCTTCCACGTGCCTCGTCTCCGTGGGGGTGGTTGGTAGAGCCCGTAATTCACTCCCATAGCACGCCATGCCTTTTGGGGGGGGTCTGCACCTCATAGATTGTCGCTGGAAGCGTGGCCGTGGCTCGCAGGTGGCTGTGGTGTGGTCATTGTGTGGTGTTGGCTGCGGCTGAGTCACCTTCTCGGGGAGCGCTAGGCAAAGCGCTCCTTGGTTTATGAAACTCTTGGCAGCTCCTGTAGTAAAGAAGAAGGATTGTGAAAGCTCTTTCCATCCTGTGTACAGAGTTGCGCATGCTAAAGCGAAGCTCAAAATGCGTTTCTCAAATAAAATACCACGTAAAATTAGACACCCATTTCAGCTCATTTTTATAAAATCCTTTTCCTAGCTCAGACTAGTTGCTATTAAACTTTTACAGCAGCATGTACTAACCCCACGATAAGAAAAAGTAAATTTTCTGGTCTCAGTTTTGTGATGTGAAGAGCTATACAAACTCTTGAACTTTATGTGGTATTGTGGAGGTATAAGATCTCAGCAGAGATCAAGGTTTGGTCTTGGTCTTTTGACTGCTGATATAAGCACAGAATTGCCCCGTTTTTGTGTGTAGTGTAAGTTCCCTTGAACTCATTATCTACAATTCACTTTACATAGAAAAGGAGAAGTTTCAGAGGTATCTCCTGTGGTGCTGAGGGGGAAGGACGTTGAACAGATGCAGCACTGTGCAGGAGGTGACCTGAAGGCTTTTTCTTGTGCTGTGTTCTGCTATTGGGACCAGTTAGGCAAACCAGTTTATTATTATTTTAATGGATTAGCTCTAAAAGAGATCCAAAGAGAGCTCTGTGAAGGACTTGGGTCTTTTTGGAAACCCATTTCACGGGGTTTTGTGTGTTATAGATTTAAAAAAATTATTATTATTTTTGTTTTCCACCAAAGACATCATTTTCCTTGCACAGCGATGATGGATAGGCTGTAAGTGATACGAAGTTCTGAAAAGAAAATTCACCAGCCATCATCAGGTTCGGTAATGATTAACACAACGGGAAGGTACGAGGATTGTTTATTGGAGCTGCATGGTGCAGCTCAGAAATACGTGCTTCTGTAATCACCGTGGCACGCTACCGTTTCCCAGCTTGGATATGAAACCTAGCAGAGGTGGGGGTTTGGTTTTGGTTTGTGGTGGGTTTTTTTTTCTGTTTTTGTTGGGTTTTTTTGTGTTTTGGTTGCTCTGTTGTTTTTTTAACTCCAGATGCAGGTTCTACTGGTTGGCTTAATCTCCGGTATTTAGCTTTCAGGGAAGCCAGTACAGGGCTGTTGAAGCTCTGACTGGGAGTCGGTGTAGCACTGGGATGCAGCTCTGACACACTGGTGATGGTGGTGTTCCTACCTTGGAAGGGCAGTGTGGTCTATGGTGGGCTAACCATGCTCTCTTGGTACGCTGTACTCCAGTGAAGAGTCCATATTTTCACTGGAGGGAGATCTGGAGGACGTTGCGAAGGGCATGGTTAATGCAAGGGCTTTAGGAGCCCAGCCACCGGCATCTTCTGAGAACAGCCCTGCCCAGGGCTGGGTGACTTAGCAGGTCTCTCTAACTTCTGATTGTGTAACGTCACAGTATTGTCCTCTCGTAATGTGAGTCAAGTCCTGCTCTTGGCAGATCCACCTGCCGTGGCAATGACTTGCATTTTGTATTGTCACCCGCTGCGGGGAGCGGAGGCGGAAAGTGCGTGGCGCAGGCCTCTCTACCCCGCCGTACCACGTTAAGCGTTCTCATTTCTGGTACGTGCCCGCTCTACGGAAACGGGAAATGGCCAGCTAGCACGCGGGATGCAGAGAGCCTGGACAGAGCAGAATGAATGAATTGTGAAAGCTGTCAGCGGAGGAGATGCTATATTAAGAACAGGATTTTAATTAAAAACACCTTTTTTTCCATTCCTATGAGATGACGTAGGAAATTGGACAATGGACTGAGGCCTTTCACCTTTCCGCAATGAATTTAATCCAGGCTGGTCCTTTTTTTTCGGTCTTTCTCTCAGCACATGCGAAGGGAATTGGTCGATCCAATTTCACTTCTTTGGGAACAGGTGTAGTTGTAGCAGCGCACCCCCTCACAGATTACTTATCCCTTTGTTTGCAATTGTAAGAGGCAAGGTAAGAAATGAGCTTTCAATTAAGACGGACAATGGTGTTTCTTTCCAGGTTGCTTTAGAACTGCCCTTTTCACGTACCTCATGGGTTTTTTTGCAATTAACCCATCTAACGTACTCACACTGCTCTGTGGAAGAGACTTTGACCTTCCAAGCAGCACGAGTAGAAGGAAGGACATTTCTAGTGAGAGCTGGAGTTAAGCTTGGAGCTAATTTGACCTCAAGGGCTTTTCTCTATCACAAAACGTGTCAAAGTCAGCAGGGTGAAAGAGTTCTTAAAAGAAAAGTCCGTTTAAAAATTCCTCATTTCCTATCCCTTTGGATTTTCCCTTTTGCCTACGCCTACTGGAGAAAGAACCAACTCTTTCCTGTTAAAATATCTTTATTTCAGGTGTTCTTCACCTCTGGTGAGCAGGAGGGATGTGAGAGATCGTGTAATACTGCTCGCTAGGTACCAGTGCACTGGCACTGTTCTGGACCTTCTGGACACAGAGAGAGGTGTCCTGTTGACCCTCTTGGCAAGATTTGTATTTTATACCTTTGAAGCATTAGTTTGTGGCACTCATGTACCTGGTTTTGGCTTGAACGTGTGTCTGTGTCTGTGCAACAGCTCTGAAATTGTTGAAAGGTTCCAGCAGTAAAAAAAATGGCTCAGGGAAAGATCTGCTGAGACCCAGGGAGGGGTTTGTTAGCCCAGAGTATGTTCCTAGGACAGTTTTGCTCTCATGCTCCTAAAAGCAGGAGATGTCACCTTCTAGCTGGGCCACAGATGGAAATGCTTTGCATCAGGCTGAAATATTCCTGCACCACTGGAAAACAGCCGGACCACGCCAACAGCTCTTCCCTGCTGAGTACATCAGAAATGAAATGGTGATTGCCTTGAATTGCCCTGAGATGTCATCAGAACAACTAGATCATGGAAAATTTAGTTTGGGTTGGGCTGATTAAGGTCATTTGGTCTGATCTAAAGCTGGGTCTGGCAGCTCAGGGCCTTTTCCAGCCGAGTTCAGGAAATCGGCGTGGACGCCGGTTTCACAGCCTCTCCTCTGGCACGAGGTGTGACGGTCTGTGACACCGCACCGCTCCGTTCCGCGCCATGAGAAGGTGGGGCAGTGACAGGGCACTTGAACGCTAATGTAGAACACTTATGCATTTTTCCTTTTGCAGCCGCTATTTTTAAGTGAGAAAGTACTTTCCTGGCAGCTTTTCAAGCTTACTGTGGTATAAAATGTTAAGATGAAGCAAAGGCCCTTTTAACACCTGAAGAGGACATCTTAAAAAAAAAAAAAAAAAAAAAAAAAAAAAAAAAAAAAAAAAAATTAAAAAAAATACAACCACCTTCTATGTTCTCTATAAGCACGAACGTCTCAGGTATTTTCTCCTCCAAGTTCAAGGGAGAAACATTCCCTTGTTCACCTCAATCGTAGGAAGCACTGGCAGCTTCCACACAGCAGCTTCCATCTGCAGCCAAGGGAACTACGGGTCGTATTTGAGGGCAGAACTAGACTGGTAAATTCAAATATGATCCCACCATCACTCTGAAGTGGTGGGGTCTATCATAGTCAAGGGAGTGAGTTTCATGACTTTAGACAAATCTATGAATGGGTTTTTGAAGAAGTGGCAGCATCCTTCGCTGTAGGTCTGTAGCGTAGCAGCTCTTGTTTTGGCAGCTCTTGGATCAACGTCCAAACCAGGGAGCTAGAAAAAGCCTTTGTGTCACTTGACGGTGAAAGGGATGCCAAGGGTTCAGGTGTGGTAACAGTGAAAGTGATATTTATTCTGAAACCCCCTCAAAATGTCGTCTTCCCAGAACCATAAGACTGGAGAGTCATTCCCCAAGGAATGACAGACGTATTGTTTGTGCCATTAAAAACCTGGCACGTCCCTACCAGTGGGACGCTAGCAGAGGGTGTCGTCTTGTATGGGTTACTTAATTCTGGTCATTAGGTGGGACTGTGTGTGAGATGCTTCTAGTAGAGCCAGGCCAACCTCTACTTTTTAAAAAGTTGTCTGGGGTGGCCTCACAGGACAGCTCTTGTAATGTAACTTCTTGACGTCAGAATTTCTCTTGCATGAATCTTGAGGAGCTGTTAAATGATAGGTAACGCAGTGACCCACCTAAACTACCAGGTGATGTAGATAATGACCTGACAGACGTAGATGAAACTGGGATGGGGTTCTAGTTGCACCAATGACTTGACTTGTCATTTCACCACGTTTTCTTCTAGCTATTTTTCACTTTATCGCCACCTTCTTTACATGGAATGCAGTCCTGCTCAGTGGTCACTGTTCAGGAGTCATCAGTACAAGCAGGAAGGGTATTTTTGTTCTTGTTGCTTTTACAAATTAAATCACTAGCTCCCTTTATTCAGGAATTTACCCTTTCTGGCCTGGAGTTACCGGGAACCAAACAAAAATTTCTCTTCCCCTACTCGTAGCTGCACCTTTTGCATCCCTCAACGTTTGCTGAGTTGGAGGTGATTCTGTTGTACCCCGTCACTGATGAAGTTGGTGTGGTTTTGGTTAAGAAACTCAGCAATTGTGCAGGTAAAGGAGAAAATGGGTGGAGGGAGAGAATGCCAAAGCCCGTGGTGTAGGCACCAGGCGGCGGAGGGTGTGTATCTCAGCAGGGTCTGGCAAACAGAGATTTCCAAGGGGTTTCCGAAGGCACGGGCAGGTATGTTTGTCAGGTTACAAGCCTGTTCTTTCCAAGGGTATTGAATGTCAACGGCGAGTTTCTTTGCGCTGAGCAAATTGCAGTAATTGGTTTAGTTGCTCCAGAGCTGTTCAGAGGACTAGGCGTATTTTTTAAAGTATGTGAGTCAACGCTGTAAAAAAAAAACACACACACCAAAGTCTTGTGACCATTAAGAGGTGATGTGAAGAGTAAGAGGCTGCAACTGTTCTTAGCATTTAAATACTCGCCGTTCCTGTGTAATAACTACGCTCTGCGAGATCTTGGGACTCCCCAAATATAAATCCGATTTAAAGATGACTGAAGGAATCAGCAAAGATGAATTGCCTCATAAAAACATAGATAAAGCCTGAATGGCTGGAGTACTGGAAGAAAGGTAAGAGTTATACACCCAGGTCTGCAAGCCCGAGTTGCTTCCTGGATTTTGCGGTTTCCCCACATTTTTAATTTGCAGTGGCAGACAGGGCATAAAGGGGGCTGTGATTGCTACCAGAAACACCATCTCATTCCATTTTCTCCGTTCCTCAGTGTGTTTCACTGGGTGTAACCATAAATAAGACCACTTATGGGTAAGTGACCATCCTGAAGGTGTGCGTGGGGAAGCCGGGGATGGGTGGGAAGAGGCAGGACTATGACCTGTACAAACATTTCCGGGATAACTTTTCAGAACGTTGTTGCTTGCGCCTCTCCCAAATGAACAGCGTTTGATAACTGCTGCCATCACAAAGGGGGGGGACAGCTACAGGTGGTATTCTCCCCCTTCTTTTCTTTTCTACTCCAAAGAGTGAAGGTTCTAGCTTGTGGTGTATCCGCTGTTGGTAGCGCACGCTCCTGAGATGCCATTACCATCTTACTGGGCAGCATTGGATGTTTTCTGCGTTTCTAATACTGCCTGGTAATGATGATGATGGTGTTTCACGTACAACGTGGAAAAGTTCACCAGCGGATTCGGAACCAGAGGTTAGCGGGCAATAGAGAAACCCATGCTTGACTGTCAAATCTCCCCAAGCATAAGTAAATTTAAAAGGAAACGCTTTGGGTTCTAGAATAAAGGGTAAAAGCAAACAGAAGAAAATCTTGTCCTTATTTTAGACTGATAAAATAATCTTAAAATAGAAAACCGTGCAGAATGTGGAACAGAGCACGTGTTTGCTACTGCGACAATGAAATACATTCAGATGAAAACGTTACGTTTGTAGGGGCCAGACGAACGTAGGTACTCTGCTCCAAACATCATCTTTTATTTATTTTTACAGTGGCAACCTTCCAGAGAATGAAAGTAAACATTTTATTGAAAGGTAACATTTGAGTTTTCTTCATAATTTTCTCTCAAAATCCAAATGTTCTTTTTGTCTAGATGTAAGATAATTTAAGAACTAGACTGCTGAAATCAAAAGTGGAATTTACTTTCTCAGCTTTGCTATTGTAACTCACTCTTTCCTTTTCACAGCAATTCCTCTGCGCTTCTCTGCCCCAGCTGTTCTAACAGCAAAGCCATTTCTTTTCAAACTTTGAACTTTTAGGTAATGTATACACTTTAAATTTTATTTTTATACAGATATAGTTTTCCATCCATTTCTCACTTCTTGGAGAGAATGAGACTTAACTCCCGTTCCCCGTGATTGTTTTAATTACTTTGTTGGACTAATGTTATACAACATTTTAAAATACGAGGGCTTGATTCTTATTCTGTGAGGTTTCTTTCCCTAAATCAATTCTATTTGTTCAAGTTGCCTTGAAAGAACTGGCTCAGTGTAAAGGGACTCAGTGAAAGCGAGAATGTTGTCTAAAATGGTTCCTGGAGGATTTTTGTTCTTTATTGAGAATTAAAACAATCCAGGAGGTTACGCTTCCCAGTTAGCAGGTACTGAAGGGTCTGTAAATAACGATTTATAAAGGCTGGCGCTGCTGTGAGCTGTTGTTATCTGACACATGGCTACGGGCAGGTGTTTCAGCGTACCTGGCAGGTGTTAAGCACCGAAACCCAACAATAGCAGCATCCTGCCCCCTCCCCTCCCGCTCCCCGGGATCGCTGAGCGATCTGCGGTGCGCTGCAGTTTTCATTACTCGCACTGAGAAGGTTCGTTGTTTCCTTGAACTCTCTTCTGAAGCGTAGCTTGGATGAAACGTCTTCCAGGCTGTACGTGTACCACGTGAAATGCTGTGCTGGGTTCACAACTCACGCTGCCTCGCTCCTGGGTGATGCAGGGGGTCAGTGAGAGTCAGAAATCCCCAGTCCTTCCAGTAACAGCCCCACCACAGAGCTCTTGCACAGGGAAATGCTCGACGGTGAGAAGCGTGTGCTGGATTTTTCTTCCCTTCTCCGTTGCATGATGTGCTGCTGCAAACTCCCCGTTCGTCTGGAAAAAAGAAAACAAAGCCGACAAATGCCTTATCATCTTTATCATTAGTATTCACCGTTAATTACTGCCTGGCACCTGTACACCTGAGCGTCCTGTCACTGTCCCTTCCATTTCAGACTCAAATTTGTCAGCGTCCCTTAAACCAAAGCCAGTACAATTGAAGTATTTGTTGTAAAAGCAACTAATTGTGTTAAAACTTAGGCCATCTTTGTCACTTTTTTGTGCCCTTTTTAATGCTGTTTTAGTCATATACCAGTTTTCAGTATGTCATCTTAATTGGCTGTAAAGACTTGAATCTGTTGGTGTTTTTGTGAAGCAAAAGGGAGGAGGGAGTGAGGAAGCCAAGAACCAAAACACAAGAAAACCTACTGCTTTTTCATCCTGTTGAAATAGCACTTAACCTCATGTTTCCTATTTTAGATCTTTATCAAGCCAACTTTTTATACTATCTTTGTCTCCTGAAATCCACCATCCATGATCTTCAAGCTCTCCTTTATGATCAAATGTCTTCCTTCTGCCCATCACATATTTGGTGAATTATTTACGCACCCGGTGATGTAAGGCAACCTTCCTCAAGCCGTTTGTGTCAGGTTTTTATGGGACACTGACATCCTGAAGAACATGGATTCATTACTAGATGCTTCATTTCTCCAGCTGCTGGACGATGGTCCTCTGTGGGCATCTTACTAGACAGTGCTGGATTTTTTGGATCTACTCTAACACTGTCTGGTAACGATGTTTAAAGGGTGAACCAAACAACAACATGCGTCAGGAGGAGCGCTCACAGAAAGACAATTTAGGCCAAGGTGGAACATTTGGATGAGAGGGTAAGGACCTTGGCTATCATATTAACGCAGATTTTACATACGGTAAACGGCTATCATCATAAATACTTCCAACAAAGACAAGTTGCTGGAAACCACTCTGTTAGGTGCTACTGACCCTTGGTGTTGCTTGTGAAGGAGGTGAGAGAGGATGTGTTGGTTCTAACGTACAAAATGCATCTCTTCTCCGGGTACGGTAATGCCACCTTCTCTCCAAACAGCAGGTAGGGCTGCGATGCGTTGGCGTGGCGCGGCTCCTGTCCAGGACGCTGCGAGATTTGCTGCTGGGTTGCCGTGCTTGGCTATGGAAGGTGGTTAGGGCAGGATACTGGTTGCAAAGGTCAATCTTCCCAATTACAGTTCAATTATACCTCCATGGTTGAACAGCCTGTGAACTTTCAACCTTCTCACCTGCCCTGTTCCAGGCAGTGCTCTCAGCCCACAGAACGGGTGGGTTAATCGCTCCAGTCATCCCAGTAAGAAACAAAGGGATTTAACCCAAGCAAGGGACAACTAGTGAGTGCTGACCCTGCTCTACCCAACCAAGCAGGGGAACACGAAGAGCTGCGGCCTCACATGAATTCATTCTGTGTCACAACTCCTGTAGAAGCTCACCGAGGGTGAGAATGGATGAGGTCTGGGTTAGAAGCTGGGACGCTGTAAGGAAATAAGTACGTCTCTCAAACGACATAGAGGTCAGATTTAAACAAGTTTCCCGGAGTGACAGAGGAGCAAGGGCTTGAGGAGACCTCTTCTTCCTGCAGGAGTATTGTCTTAGTGACCCAGCATGTCCTATTTGAGCCAGATAGACAGTCCAACTCCATCTGCTTCAGTAAAAAAGCGCGTGGTTCGGCACGGCTAGCGGTAACATCGCTTGCTGCGTTAAAGGCCTGATTCTGCAAGCTGTCTAAAACAAGGCCAAAACTGGGGACTAAATGAGGTGCAAGGCTTGCCCTCCTCTAGAGATTTTTTAATGCCTCCTGCCTGAACCACGCGTACATTTTCAGGGCCAGTCTTTGCTTACCTTGCAGGCCCTTCCAGTCCTTGAGGGATTAATCCAAGTCAGTATTTGGCAACCTGCTCCACCTGCAGAGGGTAAGAATTAACCGTCCGCTAGACGAGCTGAGAGTCATCCTTACACAAGGAGCGTTCACACTGCCTGCATTTCCAAAAGACCATAAAATGTCAGCGCTCCTGGGGAGGTAACTTGAGGTGGAACGGTGCACACACCTTGTACCGATTCTTCGGCGTTGCACCCGTTGGTTTCAGCTCTTTTCTGTGCGAAATACAAGGCAGCGTTACACGTGCTCCTCGCCCCAGATCTTTAAATGGATTCCAAGGATTGATTTGTGTTTGAATCGCAGCACCCAAACCTGCTCCTCCTCCTCAACGCAGCGTTAACCCCTCCAAAACAGAACTGGTCTAGCAACGCAGCGGTGCACTGGACATCTCTAAATGGTTTTTCAACCCTTTGCGGTAAGCTGGGCGAACGATTCCTTCCCAAAACTACTGGGAATACAGGACCAGTAGGAAAAATGAACCAGTTGGTATCTAACTTCAAATGGTTTCCATTATAACATGGACAGCTTAAAAGGAACTGGCTGTGCCTGTGGTAACTCCGCCGGTTGACTCAAACTGGAACAAAGCTCAGTTCTGTGTTTGCCCTCGCAGGTTGTAATTCTCAGGAAAACAAGGGAGAGGGAAGGAAGAAGCAGAGGAGCGTTCTTTGGTGATTAGCCTCTGTTAATGAGTAACCGCTTCACGAGGGATTGAGGAAATGGTGTGAAATTTGAGTGACTCCGCAAATTGGCTTTTAACAAGCGTTTAAATGAGATGAATTGGAGCGCACACCTCCTTCCCATCTAGCTTCTCCTCTTAAAACAAAGTATGGGTCCTAACCTTGGACGGAGGAAAAAAAAACCCCAAAACACCCCCAAATCTCTAACTGGGCATCCATGGCAGGCATGGGGATGTGGCCTTACAGAAAAAAAAAAAAGGAAATGGAGAGCAGGGAAATCCCCCCTGCCCTCCCCCGAGGTGATGTGTGCTTAGGAAAGTGTCCCTTCAGCCTTGTCTCAGAGAGCGCCAGTCAGTCGTGAGAGCCAGGGGCAACCCAGAAAAATCCCCTTCTGCCTTCATCTTTCTCTCCCTCTCCTCCTCCTGATTTTCACCTCGCTCAAATCCGTCTCACAGGAGAGCAATTCCACAGGCAGCGCTGACTCTTGGGATGGGTTAAGGGCTGTCTGAGGCCTGGGCTGCATCAGGCTGAATTCTAAAAAAGCTGGCTCGCGGCGGGGGGTTAAATACTGATGAGGGCACGGGTTTTAGATCCGCATCCGCGCTCTTGCTGTGCTGTTGGCGGAGCTGCCCGGACACGGGCACGGCGAGCGGTTTCACAGCACGATGGATGCAGCGGACAGAGCTGGGGGTAAGTTAAATGCTTTACTTTTTTTTCTTTTTTTTTTTAAACTCCCGTCCAATGAACTGGAAACAGTTGTGTGTTCATAATTGTACTGCCTCATAATCAGCAAGTATTTCAAGTTAAATATTTACTGGTTATTGCTTTGTCTGAGGGAGAGGCCCTCAGCCTTTCCCTACCCTATCTTTTAGTCCTGGATCTGAAGAAAGTCCCTTAATGCTGGTGGTTTCCTTTAGCTGAGTGCCTGCTGATTGCTGTCTTACCAGGCAAAGTTAGATCTAGCTATTTTTGTCTAATACTGTCTGGTAATGCCGTCAATCGCACTGGCAAAAATCTTCGTCTTGAGTGAAATACGGAGAAAAAAAACTTGCCTTTATCAGAAGAATCAATGAAGTCTGGTGTCTGGGGCTTCTCACTGGAGTTTGGGCTTATGCTGAAGGCTTATTTGAGCGCACGGGTTCTGTGTCGGTCTCGTTAACACCCAAACAGCCTGCAGAAGTACAGAGAGATGAGAAAAGTCAAGAGTATAAGCTTGTGTGTGTCCATAATACGTAGGTAGGTCAAGATACGTTTTCTGAACTTGCTTCCCTGAGAACCTAGGCTCCTGTACTCACCAGCTGGCTGTAACCTTTGGGCCTATTGCCAGCCTTCCCTGAAATTCGATGGGTGCAGACACAACGACCCATAGCTTTGAGAAAGGCATCGTAAAGCGATATCAGCTAAGCAGAGACCATTGTTGCCCCCAGTGATGGTAGAACTGCAGCGTAAGCACAGCTGAAAACTCCCAGCGCCATGACATAGGGAGCTGACAGTTTCTGAATTTTAAAAATCTTCATAGAATCATGGAATGGTTGGGTTGGAAGGGACCTTCAAAGCCCACCCAGTCCAACCCCCCTGCAAGGAGCAGGGACATCTCCAACCAGATCAGGTTGCTCAGAGCCCCGTCCAATCTGGCCTGGAACGTTTCCAGGGATGGGGCATCCACCACCTCTCTGGGCAACCTATTGCAGTGTTCTACAACCCTCAGTGTAAAAAATTTTTTCCTAATATCCAATCTGAATTCATCATGAAGAGTTAGTGCTATACTCAGTACAGAAGACACTGAGGCTTTTTTGCTGCTGTTTAAGATGAAGAGAATTTCTCTGGGTGAGCTTGGGCTCTTTAGCAACCTGAGGTTGCTGTCAGCTTCAGTAGCTGCTGCTGTTTGGGAATTATTTGTTAAATGAGCAAAATTCCTCAGTAGCTCAGCGCACCCTGTTAGGACATGCAACTTCTACTACGGACTGCTTGATTTTTACAGGGACTTTTAAAGGTATTTTATAAAATAAAAGGGTTTGCAAAGCCCTCACTTCAGCCAGTCTTCTATGTGAGATCGTTAATTAGTCAAATTACACACCAGGAAAGGTGGCCTCCCTGAGAATGCTCCCATTCCCCGCAGGTGCCCACCAGCCTTTATCCTCCCATCCGGAGAAGCCGCGATGGCCCATGCCGATGGTTGGATTTCTGAAGGCAGCGCCCGGGCTGAGCAATGTAAGAGCGGTGGGGAGGGAGCAGCGTGGCAGAATGTGTTCCTGACCTCCGCTGCCGAGCATCCCGGGCCCCGAGGGCTGAGAGCGGAGATAGCTTAGCTCTCTACGTCAACCAAGTCTCGCTAAATGGTCAGGAATTTCCCAGGCAGGAAATCACCTTGCCCAAAACTGTTCAGATGGTGGAGATATCTGCGTCCTGGTTAAAATGATTCACGCTGGCAAGTCTCATTTTGCAGGGTACGAGTGGTGTTCCTTGCCATGGTACAATTACTCTACGGAGCCTTCTTTGGGTATCTTAGTGTCTTATCACTGCTATCCCTGAACCTCAGCTGCTGGATCCCTTCTTTTCCTTTCCTCTCTGTGCTCTCTTTGTCCCACACTTACCCTTTGGATTTCACAGAAGCCACTTCTTATGAGAAGCTTCTGTTTCTGTCTTCGTGAGATGCTCAGCATGATCAAGGGGTTTTTTTGGAGTTAATTTGTTTCTTGAAATGAAACAAATCTGACCTTTCAGCAGCACTGAAAAGAACTACGTGCCTTTTATTAAAATGTGTTCTTGGGTAAATTGGTAATAATAAAAAAAATAAATCCTGTGAAGTGTCCTATGCAGGGAACTTTGAAGGGTAGGTACGCGTAAAACATCCTCAGAGAAGGAGAAGACAGTGAAGCTATGACTGTTGTCCTCAATGCTGTAGCTTTCTGTAATTATTTTGATGAATATTCTGCTGTCACTGTTTTTGTCACTGGAATCCACACGTGTGGACAAACACATCCAGAAAGATTGTTTTCTCTGAGGAAGCAGGAAGAACAGTTTCACCAGCTGTATTGTAGAAATACATTTTTATGTCATACATGGCATTGAACGTGCTGTTTCACTGCCTTGGAGCTTACGTTATTAATTTTAGGCACTTTAGTTGTATTTTTAATAAAATAATTGAATCTCCACCCAGCTCTGAGTTGAATTTCTTTTGAAGCAATACAGCCCTGTGTGTTTAAATCATGTAACCAGTATTCCCCAGTGCTGCAGAGGGACGGTGTGGGGCTGACACGATTTATAACCAGCTGTTCAAGGGGGTGAAGCTGAACTGGGGTTTGGGACCATGCTGATGGACCACTGCCTTATCCTGGCAGCCAGCCACGGGAGACAAACCCACGCGGTAACATTTCAGCAAGCTGTACTTTGAAATATCCACGTGTTGGGGTCGGGGCGGGAGGAGGAATTTCTCAATATGGTCCCATCTTAAAAAAAAGCCCTGTATCCAGAAAAAATGGTCCTTACACAAGCCAGGAGCTCACGTGTCTCTCTCAATACAAGCATTAACCTCTCCCTTGGATCTCCTCAACATCTAGGTATGTATTTAATGGTCCTTGTCCTCCTGAGCCGTAGTCTGGAGCAAGCCCCCCTCTTATGATCCTTGACCTAGCAAGGCAGGTCCCCTCACAAAGGGAGAGAGATCCTAAAACACCCCCTCCTCTGAAGGAAGCAGCACGAAGGAAATAAGCATCATCTGTTGCTTATTTCAAACCAAACCACTCTCTTTCTTTGGTTGACAAGGGAATGCCCTTGGTAGGTGATGGATTACGGCTGGTAATCGCCTCAGCAATGCTCTGAGAAACCCCTACCAGCGTACTGAGGTCTGGCTCTGGTTTCTAGGTACAGGCACAACTCCTTAATCCCTGCCTTCAGTCTTGGTGGCTAGGAGATTTTTTTTTTTTTTTTTTTTTTTAACAAAACTTTGTAAGCAAATTCTATACTGTGGCGAAGAGAAATGGGACAAACTTTCTTTCTAATCTGCTTCCCTTTTATTAATCTTAGACTTAAAATGTTTTGGTACTGAAAATGTTGAAAAGCAGTGACAAATACTGACTTTAAAGTCAGAAAAGGAATTTTTCAGCCTTATGTGTTCCTCCTGTACCCTAAAGCCCTTATTGCAACATGCTGAACATTCTAAGGTGATCGCAGGTGCTCCTACAGTTAAATATCCCTTTACCAGCCTACGGCTTGTGCTATGGAATAGAAAATAAGTTTTGGGAAGTAAATTCAACGCCATCAGGCAGCAGCCCAGTACACCTTTGCGTGGTCAACCACAGCATCAGAGTGGGGATAACCTTTTATCACCCCCAGCCCTCCGACATCTCCTGCTTGCTCGCCTCCCGTAAGCACAGAAGGATTGTTGATGCTCTGCTAGCAGAGGAAGGGGATTTTTTTTTGGCTTTATTTGCCGCCGTAATGCCACGTAGCAATGGCATCCCCTTCACCTCACAGGAGCACCCCCACACCCTTTGCAACTCCCAGCTGGCGCCAGTGCTGCAGTCAGGTTGCTGTGCGTTACTTACGTGTTAAAATGGGGAAAATTCAGGCGCACGCAGAAAATAACTTGCCCAGACAGTTGCAGAAGAAAATAACCAAGAGACTTTGTTGTAGACTCCAAGTATTCAGCCTTCTTAGTTGGCTTTCACTTACTAGCATTCAAGTTTAACGTACTGGCATAGCAATACCTGGGTTTAAAAAAATGTTCAGCGCCTCCTTTCCTCTCCTACAATTAACGATTCTAAAACCAAGCAAAAATAAACCAGAGATTTCTAACAGGGAGCTGAGCAAAGCCAAAGCATTTTATTTCCCTAGTATTTTATATGAATTAAAACAGCCAGGGAGAAAAACAGCTTGAACCCTTCTACGTACTTTATTATCATGAAACAATAAAAACTCCAGCCTGTTAAAACCACTTCATTTCACCTCTTAGTACGATGAAAGCACAACCAACAGCCAGGCCTGTGCTCAGTGGGGTGTGGATGCTCCTTAGAGCCTCCGTGACCAGCCCTGAACGCAGCGTAGAAGATTTAGAGACTTAGGTGGTGGGGAAGGAAAACAGAATGCCTCACCCGCTTCAGAAACCTCTGCCTGCGAGCAGCTCTTTTCCTCTTCCTCCGCAGTTTATTTTTAGGGGAGGAAAGGTGGAGTCAAGCGCCCAAGCAATAAACTGAGCAAGCACCTCCTGGCACAACTGTTACCGTCAGAACAGGGTCAAGAGAAAAGTTCAGGACATTTGGAATACAGGAACCATGAACAGTTTGATCGGTTTCATCTACAAAGGTGGATTTAGGAATTAAAGAAGCTGCTTAATGAATAATACACACATCTATCAAGCCACTACCTTTTCACAGCAACAGCATTTTGTTCCCAGCTATCAAGGGACCAAACCCCCTCCCAAGCTGAGGTCCGAGGATTTGTGCCCGTGACGCTGCCCCGGGGCGAGCGGGCTGCTCGGGACAGAGCCCCAGGGCTGTGGGAGCAGGTGGAATCCTGGGGCAGTTACGGTCCTAACCCCACCGGATCACTTTTAACCAGCGTTCCAGCCGGGGGGGCAGGAAGAACCAAGAGGATCTGACATTTGATAGAGCCCATTTTAATTTTGGTGCCCAAACACAGATCAATTAATCGACTCTATTTATTAAACCAGCTGGGAGCCAAAGCCAGGGAGAAGCTACGCAAACACTGAGGAGAAACAACCTCACCTGGCTTGCTATTTTTATTTGCATACCAAGCACCGCTTTAAACCCAGCCGTTTGGATTTCGGTGTGCCAGCCTAACGCATGATTCACTATCTGCTAGTCCATGGCTGTTTGTGAGCCCGGCCTTTCCGTAAACGCAGGCACCGGGAGAGGAAAAAGCCTCGAGTGCCACTGAGTAAAGGGAAACTTGAAAACAAACCAGGATGAGCTACTAACATGCAACTCTTTCAGCTTGCTTGCTTCTCTTTGGCCTTTATCTCCCTTAGAACAGGGCCTAAAATCGGGCCTGTTTCAGAACTGTTTGGGCACAAAGGAACTGCCTTTAAAAAAAATAGCAAGCAGAAGGTGAGGAAGAGCCTGTGCTGGCTGTGGTTTTATGGTGAGCAAAGTGAATTAGACACAGCCTGCATTTAACTCTTTCTGTTAATTGGATTGCTCCCATAGATGCAATTTAGCTTTAGGCGGGACGCTGGCGGGATGGAGAAGCCTCCCATTCCCTGCTTTATCCCCTGTTCCTGCCCTCTGGCTGGATAGGGGCCATGGAGGGGCAGGGGCTGTTTTGTTGTGGTTTTTTTTCCAATACTGCACTAACCTGGCAGCTAAATAAATGGTAAGGGGTTTACCCCCCATCTTCCCAGCCTTGTGTTCCCCAGTCACTGCACTTTGCTGCCTCCTTACTCACACCAACGCCAGCGTTCGCGAGCCCGTGCTCTAGAACAGAGCAGGAAAATAAAGCAGACCAGGGAAAAAAAAACCACATTCTGCTCCCCAACACACACCTTTCCTCTGGGCAGGAGCAGGAACCGTTACACTGCGGTGGAGGAAGAGGCTGGGCACAGAGGGAGCGAGCCAGGAACCGGCCACGTGCCCGAGGCAGTGAAGCCCCCACAGCAGACACCCCCAGGGACCAGGTCCCTTGCTGCACCCACACAACAAACCCATGCAAAGCACAACCAGGGTGGGATTGGTTAAAGACAGCCCCAGTTTCTTACCTGGGAGCTCCTCAGCACTGCGTCCCAGTAGCTGCTGGTCGGGATCTGAGCGGAGCCGTGATGCCCGGCCAGGTGATTCCCACCACAAATCACTGGATAAGCAACTGCCCTCAGCTGTGCCCCGCAGCCTGGGCCCCCACAGCCCCTCTCTGCTGGGCTCCAGCCCATACCCAACCTCTTTCACATCTCCTGGGTCTCCGTAGGTTTGCCCCATGCTCACGCCGGTTTCTGTCCTGGAGCTGGCTCGAAGCGTTGGTGGTGTCTGTAACGAAGAGGTTTTAAATTTACTGGTGGTTACAAACACTAAAGCAGCTTTGCTTAAGCTCGCAAAATTCCAGCACCCAGGAATCTGGGTTTTGAACACTGGAGGCATTTTATGGTTTCAGTCAGAACTAAACCCTGGGCGAACGTTCCCCATCTGCAAAGACCCAGCCCATCCACACTGCATGTGGGATACTTAGGGGTTTCAGAGGAATGTGGGGCTAAGCCTGCTGTGTCCCTCAATCCTGTTTTTTTTTCCTGAGAATATCCCAATCTTTTTCCTGTTTATTGCTCCAGTGCCTCTCTGATACATTGTTATTAAATTCAGCTACTTCTATCCTCCAGTACATTGTCAAACCACTGCTGATCCTAGAAAAATGTACTTTTTTTTCTGGTAAATGCTATAGATTCAGGTTGAGAGCTCAGCTGTGACTCTAGCTGTTTGTCCGTGAGCAGACTCACCCATTTCAGTTTGTACTGCGGGGCACACTTCCCCGCAGAAAAACCGCGTAAGCAGCAGGGAGCTCGAAACGCGGAGTTAATCATTCTTTCAGGACTGCACAGTCGAGCTCGGCGAGGCCATTCGAGGCCAGGGCTGTAACCATCAGATGTTTGCTGATACCTACCCAGCCCTTCAGGGCGTTGGCATAAACGTGATGATAAATCAAAGCCAAGTCCGTCTGTCGCCGAGCCGTGCGGTTATTCACGGCAGCCTGCGCCTTTCCAGTAAGGGACGAGTATTCGGTGCAGGTAGCTGATGGAAACAGAAGCTGGCTCTGTCTATAAAAAGCCACCAGAATACTGAATCATAGAATCATAGAATGGTTAGGGTTGGAAGGGACCTTCAAAGGTCATCTAGTCCAACCCCCCTGCAAGGAGCAGGGACATCCCCCACTAGAATGCTCTTTAAAAAAATAGAATTTACAGGCTGCATCTGCACGGAGCTTAAAAAATGTCTAACAAGTTCTTAAGTGAGCTGTCCACATCTATTCCAGGGCGATGTTGCCAATATCACAATGACCTTTTATTGCTATTTAGTGACCGGGGTGAAGCAAGGGTCGCTCCAGCCCAGCCTGCAGCATCCAGTTACGTTACCAGGAGCTGAACTGGGAGATGCTAAGTGGGTATCTCAAAAGAGAAGCCAAGTTCTGGAGCATCTTTCCTCATCCAAGGCTAGAGAGGGGCAGTGTAAACAGTTTGCAGATGAGTGGCTATGCCAAATAAATGGTTCAGTTTGCTGGGTTTCTCTCCGTGGGGAAAAGAATTAAAAATAACTAGCAGCACAGCTCCATGGGATGGTCTTTGCAGTTTATCCAAAACATGACTGACAACATGCGTGAAAATTTGGCCCCATCTGACACCGTGAAGCAACTGCTTTATGAACTGCAGCACACTGCCAGTAACTCACCGCAGCAGCTGGGGCCCCGTCGGGGTGTGAAGAGCTGACAAGGTACAGAGAGACAGACCTGGAACGACACAGACCCCGTAACAATCTGATTGCCATCAAAACGCGACTGAAACGATGGACCTGTAGCCTGTAGACTATTGGAATATGAGCTTTGATCAGAAATTCACTTCTGGGAGGGTCTGGGCATCCCTCTTACCTTCCCAAGGAGGGAGCTGTGGGTGGAGCTGCCGACTTCTCAGTTCACTGGCATCACTTCGGAGTCCTGGAGGCATCCAAGAGACAGGTCCAGACTTGAGCAGCTGCGGAGGCTGAAAGGAACCGAAGGCATTTCAGAAAGAGGACACACGCGTAGTTAGACTGAGCGACACAGCACTGAGAAATTTGTTTAGGCTCAGGAAAAGGCCTGCCAAGCAACGGTTTGTACTTAGAAAGCTTTTGAGAGTCTCCCAACGCAGTATATGAAATAAAACTTCTGCAGAAAATACCACAGTAAGGAAAAGGACACTGAAACTCATCTAGGGAGGCAAAGGTGTAGAGCTCAGCTTGAACGGGGACGGCTTTGGGGCTGGAACAGCTCTCATCCCTTACCGACCGGCTCTCCGCTGGTCGTGCTGCCAGCACCGGTGTTAGGGAAGTTCAACAAGGTCCCTGTGCTTATTCCAGCTTCTCAGGGATGCAGACAGGACTAGGGCTATACAGCTGGCATTTCTGAAAGAGCCAAAGCATCGAAGTGCCTAAATCAAATTGGAATGCAATGGGATTTGGGTGCTCAGCACCCCACGACCTTTGAAAATGCCACAATTTATTTGAGAACCTGCATCCCTCTGCTGGTGAATCAGCCCAGGTCGGTATTTTAGAACGGCTTCATTCCGTAATGAAATGGAATGTCACCCCCACCCTTCCCCGGAGTCCCACCGTACACATTAAGTGACCAGAGCAAGCGAAGGCAAATGGTGGGGGGATGTTGAACGGTGACCCTCTGCTGCCACAACAGGCAAGAGCAACGCCTTGGGAGCAGTTTATCTTTAAAAAACATACAAAACTAAACACACTTTTTCATTCACAACTACAGCTCCTGCTCACGTCCATCTCGAATTTCCTATGAAGTCCAGAGGCTGGCTCTCCAGGTAGGAAAGCGGAGCCCATGAAGTCACGTGTGATTTGTCCTCCTGTGAGTAAAATCAGAACTTGGCCCTTGTGCCTTACACTGTTTGTCTTGGTTTTTTTACATTAACATTCTTGTTCAGTGTTGGATCCAACTTTAAAAGGCACAACCTTATATATACACACATAGCAGTGAGTTGATGAAGTTATTAATTTATATTTCACTGGTGCAAGGATGAGCCACGCAATCCTGGGATCTTCCAGGTGCCCCAGAAAATGCACGTACTTGGCTGAGGGGGTACATTCTTGCCCCTCTGCTGCCAAAATAGACAGGTTGCTTCACAGGAGAGCACAGCCTTAGCATCAATCTCCATGTGCGCCTGTGACGGCAGGTAGTTTGGGGTCCTATTATTGAGCGTATTTTAAAATATTGGTAGCTCATCAGTCCATGCCAAACTTGTGGCAGTAGTTCACTACTGCTGCCCTACAAGTTCAGGTACCTGTAGCAATGAAGTTCATCGTCTCTGAGTCTGCTGGAGCTTCTCAGTTATTCTAGAACAGCTTCCTCCAGCTCTTTGCCAGTTGCTGCCTTGTGTTGTTTACCTTCTGGCACAACACATCACTGACAAAGCAAACAGGGGGCAGGTAAAAGGCTGCTCTTTATTTCTTGGTCTTCATTACGTGGCGTAAGGTGTGCTTATAAAAGCTGATAACCCTGTTTCATGGCGATGCCGGACCTGGGTGATGGCAAAGCTGGAGGCTGGGGCGGTGGATGGACGCTGGCGCAGGTTGGAATTGCTTTGTGTTGTGAACACTGAGATGCTGCGTTCGTTTGCTGGAACAAGAGACTTCTGCAGAGCAGAAAGCAGATGTGTTAGCAGAGTTCTGTGGGCAGGAAAGCAAAGAATTGTTCCTCCTGCCTGCAGCGTTCCTGCCTTTGTGAGCGTGAAGCAAACAGTAACGGGTCTGACACACAGCCCAGAGTCACTTCTGCCACCAAACGAGGTTCTGCATCATTAACAGCTGCAGAGCAAACAGTCTGCTCACCAAAGCAGGCTCCTCTCTCATTGCAAACAGTCCTCTGCTTTGTTCTTCACAAAGCCATCATCTTCTGCATGGTGACAACTCAGACAGAAGGGGACTTCAGTGCTCTTGAACAAGCTCAGCATTTCGTGTGTCACCTGCAGCAGCAAAGAGCTGGCTGTGCCACGGCCAACCGTGGGTTAAATCACCTGAAAAAAAAAAAATGCAAAGGGCTCCTCAAGGTCCGCGCAGGAACACAGAACCTGGCAAGTCTTCTGTCAAGCCTGGGGACCGGGGCTGGCCACAGGATCTGCCCTGGGTGCTGTGTCAGGAACAGGTCACTTCCTTACCTACAAGGGGAGCGAAGGGAAGCAGATCAAACAAGGAGAGAGCATTTTAGAAATAGCACGGAAAAACAAAGGCAAAAGCAGGCAGCGAGTATGACACTTTTCCAAAAACCTCTCCCACATATTCTCTTTTTTTTTTTTTCTCTCAAGACAGCAAATCCAAATCAGAACAAGGCAGAAGAACAAACATCAGAAAGGGTTCAGCACAAAAACAAAGCAGCAAAAGCAAAGCAGCAGAGGCAGGAGAAAAGGGAGAAAGGGAGTGCATTTTCTAGGATACACTCCCAGTTTCCTCACAATGCTGATGCAAAGCCAGATGAAACCCTTGGACATTTTCCACGGACTTCACTGGACTTCAGGCCAAATTCCTTTTTCCATGATTGACAGAGCCTTTCCTCTCACAGCTCTTGTTCTCATGAAGTGATGAGCTCCTCTCTGTTGATTTCCAGCAGGATGCTGTGTGCTCAGAAACACTGAAAACTGGTCCTGGTAGGAGAAACTGGTTTGGTGAAATCACTGTGCGGAGAATTCTCCTGTTGATGCAGGTATGTAGGTGTAAATTGGGATTTAGCCCATCATCTCAGTTGCTCTGTTTTCCCATTTTGCTGCAAGAAACACTTGTGGGAAGGGGCTGGATCAGTCTCCTTCTGTATATAAGATCTCTGTGACTGGTTACACAAAAGGGTTTTAAGTGGCCCCAGTACAAAACCATGCCGGCAGCCAGCCAAAAAAACTTGGATTTTGTGTTTGAATCTAGAGGGTTTGTCTTCTAACCCCTCAGCTTTGTTCCAGATTTGGGGCTTAATCATTAATTTCCCTGTGTCTGCGGCCCGCGTGCCTGCTGTGCAGTGAGAGCCGGCGCTAGACTGATAAGCTTCCCGGGGAAAGCCGATCCGTGCTGCACTGCTGCCTGTTCCTTTCCCTCTGGAACGGCAATAAAACCCACACACGCCACGGCTGCAGCGTGATTCTGGGTGGGGACCACACAGCTCACTGCTGGGAGGCCCAAGTATGCGTTGTTTAATAACCATATCAAAGCGATTTATAATTATCCATTCCTGTAGAAGTCTACAACAGGTAAATATTGGGGTTTTTCCATCGTGCGAGTGAGAAAAGTAAAGTCTTCTAAGAGTGTATGAGCTTCCCCATCTCTCACAGCGGCTTTTCTGCAGAGCCAGGGGGAGATCTTGTGTTCTGACCCCAGGAAACGCTGATACGTGATCGTGCATCCTTCCAAGGATGCATGAGGTGGGTTTCTACCTCCCAGATGGTGCTGTCACCCCTGTAAAAGCACTCTCTGTAAAAAAAAAACCACTGCTACTGTTGGAAAATAGCAATGCCAAGCTGGGAAAAAAAAAAAAAAACCCCAAAAAAAACCCACAAACCCAGACTGGAGCTGACCTCATCTCAAAGCAGTACTTTGGGAATTACTCTGTGTGTGTGTCCGGGGGTGAGGAGGTGGGGGGGGAAGCAGCCTCCAACCACGATTAGAACATTGTTTTCTGAGAGACAAGCTGTTCTGACCCTCCAGCTAGCTCTGGAAAGGGCACCCGGAGCGCACACACGCACACACACCCCAGCAGCACATGAGTCACTCCTAAAAAATCTTTGAATGAAGATTGTCTAGATAGCGCCGGTCTCACACCGACAGCAGGCGGGGAAACCTCCGGGCTCGCGCCTCGCGCCTGAAGCTGGTACCCAGCCCCGGCTGCGCTGATCCCGGCCCTGAGCGCGGGTTTTGGCTCAGCTGCTTTTGGATGGAATAGTGCTGGGATGAGCTGGATCCGCTGGGAGCTGCTAAGGGATCTCTCATGAACCACTGAACCAGTGGTTTTCTGTCCTCAGATTGCATCTATTTATAGAGAGAAGCATCAAAAAGCACAATATTCCTGCAGTAAAGCTAAGATTTTCTTCAGCAAGGAAGTACCACCACGTATTTACGTAGCTTGCTTCCTTCCACAGTGTGCTTTGCGAAATCAGTGCGTTAGGTGGTTACAGAACCGGAGAAACACGCAGAGCCTCTCAGAGCTGCTGCCTTTGCTGATGTGTGACCCGAGCTCTCTGTTCTGCTGTTTTCCTGGCTCAACAGTTGCTTGCTTTGAGGTTCTGCATAAGTAACGATGTCGAATATTTATTTTTTAAAGGCATTTTCTGTGGGTTAATATCTGAATTTTCACTGGTTTTTGTTTTATACAGCGCTCCTTGCTTTTTTAGCTTGGATTTCATGAGAATCTTGAAAAAGAATTATAACCTCATTGTACCTTCTATAGTGGAAATATATTTATTCTATAAATCTTGATATATTTTGCAGTCGAGGGACTAGTTTGTCATACATGTATGGCCTGTAGATCCTATAAGACTTACAGAAATACGGAACGCAAACGTGCCTTCCACATCTAAATGTTCCAACAAGCTGTCCCACCGTCTGGTCCCCAAACCAGACGACTCAAACGTCGTTTGCAGAGCTAATCAAGTCACAGAAACTCTTTGACAGAAGAACCACCTTGAATTAAACGTGTGCTGGCTGTAACTGTACCTGTGTTAACAATACACATTATTTTTCTATTGTGTGTTATTTTTTGAGCCTGGTTTTCCAAGATACTAAGGAACACACGGTCACTTTGTCATTTCTTACTCTAATGACTTTTAAACCTATTGGCCAGCTTCTACAAAACCGCGTTTTTAGAGGCCGCCCACATTGATGCAGGTTCCATGTAAGCAGGCAGCTGGGTAGAAGAGGAAGAGGCAATGAAGGCTCCTTCCCTTTTCCTGCCTCCTCCCATCCCAAGGAAAACCTGCCGCGTTCTTCGGATTAGATGCTTAGCACTAGAGATTCAAACAGAAAAGGGTGGGAAAATAGGCGTCCAAAGTACATTTAAAAAGGTCTGTGTTAGGATTTCAAAACACAGGGCAAAGACACAGTTCAGTTTTCCCTGGTAATTCTCTGAGGAACGTCCCGTTCCACCGCAGGCAGAGGAAAAGCGAAGCTGCACACATCGACGTCTCAGGTGAATGAAATGCCTCCTCCACCTCCGCAACTGTCAGCCTCTCCCCTTCTCCAACAATTGGGCAATATTTCCTAGAGGGTGTAACGTTTGCCGAAAGTATTTGCCGCGCCATGGGTTGCGACACTGCCGTCCTCCCACTCCTTGCTGTTCTCTGCGTGACCAGAGAGATGAGGTTGGGTGGGTTGGCCAGGAGAGGTAATCCAGGAAGGCTGAGGGTAAGGCAAGGACAGGATCCCGCCCGGCTCTGCGTGAGCACTGGAGCTAATCAGAGGCATTGTGCAGGAACAGGAAAATACAGAGAATGTTCTTGAAGGTCACCGCGACCGGCAGGGAGGAGTGCCAGAGTATTCACACCGGCTTGGCACGTCCACATTGGAGGATGCCGGGCCAGCCCAGAGAGAGATTGACTCTCAGCCAAGTTCCACCTTCCATCAGCTTTCCTCATCCCTTTTGGTTGTGAGGGGTGGGGGAACTACCCCATAAGAAAGCAGAGGTTTACTGCTGGATTTTAATTCTTCCTCTTGTACTTTTAATTGCGAGGAGCTGCCTGTACTCCCTGGAAGGGGAAATCTCCTCACAGAGCAGATTTCAGCATCTCAGGTGCTGCTGGCAGATGTGGCCAAAGTTTTCTGGGTAGGTCAGTAATTGAACTGTTGCGTCTGCAGTTGGAAGCATGAAAGCCTGGGAGTAAATGCAGAGCTTTCCAAGCTTCATCTTCTGATGTCAGCCCTGGAGATGACCTACTCTTTTTGCATATCCAGCTGAGGTCACACAAAAAAAAAAAAAAACCCTTGTTTTTGCTCCTGCATCTGAAGGACAGAAAAATCTACATAGAGAGAGGAATTGAAGGCTAGATAAATGGCTTTCTCGTTTTATATTTTTTATGAAGTTCCATAAGTGTCAAATTCCTTTATTTTTGGTAGTTTGGCAGCACACAGCGGCTGTCTGAAAAAAATCCAAGTCCCATTGTTTTAGCCACTTTTCACTGCACTCAGACAATTAATGGTCTAATGAAAACAAAAAAGTGAGGGAGGAGAGGCTCCTATAGAAAGAGTGATTTGCCAAAGCAATAAAATATTTCATTTAGTTATAAAACTGGCAATGGATGCACTTCATTTGGGTAGAACTTTGTTTTGGAGAAACACCCAAAACCAGAGAGTTGTTTCATTTTCATACTTATCCCAGCATTCAGACTCCTGGAAACACACGTAGGACCTTATGAGGTTTGGGATGAAGAGGGAAAGGGAGGAGACTCTCTTCTCTTCTTTATTTTCCTTTCCATTCAATCAATCCCTGGGTTATTGTAGGCTGAGCTCACCGGTAGCTGCAGCTTAGTGACACAGTAAAACTGTTCAATAATCAATTATAGGGAGTCTTCTAAGAGAAATCTCTGTATTTGGCAGTTATCTCACACTAGTATTAGCTTATTCCCCCCTCCTTTTAAAAATATGTTTGAATTTATGCCTTTTATATAAACCAGTGCCATTTTGTGCCAGTGTGAGCTGTGTTTGGACAGTGTCACCACTGCCCTTTCTAGCGGCTACAGGTGAGTCTGCAGGTGTGCTTTTGATCACATCTGGCACGCAGTTTTCACAGAAATACCACCACCGTTCCTCCTCAGCGTGCTTTGGCTCAGCTCTTGGGTGGTCTCTGGGCTCACAGACTGGATTCTGTCTGGACTGAGCTGAACCAGGGAAGGCACTCACCCTGTCCCACCAGTAACGGATGGCACTGGAGAGCTGGTGTCCAGAGTGCAGATGTTATGGAAGAGGTGTACTCCCTCTCTACAGATCCCCTCTATTGCACGGATGTATTTGTGGATGCAGACCTCTCCTCTGCACAGCAGTTTCGGCTGCAGCAGCTGCCTTTGGCCTCTGAGGTGCTCTTCAGGACTTTGCAGAAAGATCTGCCACCGTTCGCTAAAGAAACAGAAGGACTTATGAGGATTTAGAATGTTAATTTTGCCCTGGTACCAGTTTTCACGATTTGATTTGGACTTGGCAAATTTAACAGCGCACGCTGTGCTGGGCCAGCTCCAGCACTCAGCGTTAACAAAGTCCAGTAAAGTACTGAGCTGTGCAAACTCTGCCTCAGGAAGGAAAACCACATCACAGACAAAGTATAGATTTTAGCGCCTTTAATCCGTTGTCCTATCAGTGATCGTGCAGCAGAGAGAATGAAATGGGACTTTCTGGTTTGCTACTCAGAGCAGTGCAAGGCTGTCTCAAGCAGGGGTGAAGCCTGACCTTTAGAGGACCTGAGGAAAGCCACAGAAGAGCCAGCAAAAACGCACCAGCCAGCAGACACTCAGAGAACTGGTTTTCCTATTTTTCCGTTACGCAATTCTGCTCCGATACACACGCTGATTTGCTCAGCGGCCCGCCCGGAACGCTGCCGTTGGATGGCTTTATCTCAAAGCACACCCGCCTGCAGAAATCCCTTTGCATTTTTAAACACCAGAACCCCTTGCGTGATTGCCAGCCGTAGCCCGGCAGCTGTTGCTAGGGGAGCAGCCTGTGTTGATAGCGCTGAGGGCTTTCTGACCCCCCCAGACGGCACAGATCTCCGTATTTATCAGGCAGAAGCAGGCTGGGTTTCCGAGCCTCCGCTTGCTGTGTTGACCCCACCGTTCCTCAGGCAATGGAAGAGCACACCCCTGCTCCATCACAGGATGGTTTGTTTCTTCAGAAGCTGGCTATGGCCTGACAAGGTGTCAAGTGCAAGTTTGAGCTGAAGGCAAGGCAGAGAACCTTCATCCTCTGCTGAAGGATTTAGAAACTGCTGAGCCAAGGTTATAATTTCCATTACTTTTTGTTAGCTTAAGATATGGTTTTAGCCCCTGAAAGAAGGGGCTAAGAGGCAAGAAGTTGTGGTTGTACAACATGCCTCTCTAATCTCCGTGAAGACACGGTGCAGAGTGATTTATCAGTAAGATGCTGAAGCCATTTCGTGTCATCTAACGACAGCAGTGCCGACTTAAACCTAACCAGCTATTTGCATCTGTATTACGATATGTGGGGTGAATGCTGCAGGCCCTTACTCCAAACATGATTCAGCAAATCCTCAAAGCCTCTTCTCTTGAGATCTCATCAGCTCACCAAAACTGGGCAACCTGCTGTCGTCAGATACACTTGTGTAAAAATACTGAACTGTTTTGTTGAGTTGCTGCAGAACAACTAGGTAGGACCTCTCCAGACAAACAAGGTGATGCCTAAAATAATGTTCTTTGATATAAAAGGCTTTACATAAATTCTGGATATAGCAGCACCATCTCTTTATTATCACCAGAGGATTTCTTCATGTGTGTTTTGCCTGACCCTTCCTCCTTTTCTGACCCGTGCACTCTGAGTGCAGGAGAAAGCACTGCCAGACTCCTCACTGCAACTGGACTGGCCAAGGCAAACCCACCTGAAGATCAAACACCACACACCCTCTGTTCCCCACTTCTCACGTTCCCTCTTTCTCTACAGCTCCACCCAGAGCAGCCTTTGCTCCACGTCGGAGTCAGGACCCTAACCCAAGGCTACCAAATCCCCACTTTAAACAACTCTTGTCTGTTCTTTCCCTGTCAGGATGCCTCCCAGTCTGAGGGGGAGAGCGAGAGGAACATCTTATTCCCCGTCATGCTTCAGGGCATCTTACAGCTTCACCTTACTGCCTGGCAAAAGCCCTCTGCCCAACTCTTCTGGGTGACAGCTGCTGTGTATTACGCCAGCACACACTCCTTACCTTCCTCCGGAGTCACAAAGAACCCTTTTTCCCCCTAATTCCCCTTGTGGCTCTGCCAGACTGAGGTTTAGAGATGGGCAGGTGTCCTGAGGTTCCACAACACACACCTTTCTCTAAACCTCCAATTTTTTGGAGACGGTTTCTTTTTCTTTAACACGTCACGTCGTGGGAAACTGCAGGCGTCTTTGGCCTCCAACTGAAAATAAAACTCCATTCAGAGTGGAAGGGTCAGCCTGACTGCTCTACAAAACGAGAATTCCAGTCCCACCCAGCTGCAATTATGCAATGACTGCTCAAACTTGCAGATGGGGGAACTGGCACTGCAACGCTTTGTGACACGGCCACAGAATGAATCAGTGGCACCGACACGCTTGTCTGCCTTCCCTGCCTACCCACTCCGACAAAGCACTTTGGGGGAGGACAGGCTCTAACAGGAAATATGCTTTAAATACATCTAACTGTCAACTCAGTAGCTCAATATTGTATTTTAGCTTATTGCGTTGTATCTTCCTACATAAGAGTACTTCCAGTGACACTTTTGCATTTGTCCTTCTTGTGGACATGCTCCATTTATTGGGTGTTCTCAGACTATTTGTTACTTTTGCTTGTAAGTCAAAGTAGCAAATATATATTTTCCTAATTCTAGCTGATGTTTCAGTTGCCCTGTTCTTTCTAGGTAAGCATCCTTCCTACCAAATAGTTGCAGCCTTGAGTCAGAACGAGTCATTTTTGTTACAACTGACTATTCCAAGCATGAAGCTTGCTAAAAATATTCTGCCTATGTCCAACAATTATTTGGGATTATGGTTCCTGTCTGCAGATAGTCTACCTCATTTGTTGTTTTCATATCCATTGCAAAGATAAAAAAAATGAGTCTCCACTTTCAAGTTTCCCAAAAAGAAGCCTGTCTTTTATCCCAGGGCTGAACAACTGGAGCCTGATGATGCCACAGACAAAGAATACCTGATATATCTGAAGACCACTCTTGGACACGGCTCCACCATGAGCAGCAGGCTTAGGGAAAGCACCCAATTACTTACGGCCAATTTACAAGGCAACCCAAGACCTGCAATCAACGGGAAGGAAGTAGAAAGTGCACAAATATTAGACACAAAAGCACTCAGATCCTCAGCACCGTTGCCAACAAGCTTAGTTAGCACTAGAGACCACCCATGAGAAGCTGTAGATAGAAAGTAGAGCCTATGTATTCCCAGCTAAACAACTGTCAAAACAAAGATTGTGAAGAAATGAAAAAAACTGCAGAAGATGGGAAAAAAAATGGCATCTACAACCAACAGAGCAAATGATGACAAGGAGAAAAATACATCTTACAAGCTTTCCCAGATCACTCATGACTCTGGCAAAGCGGCTGACGGTGATCTCTCATATTGCAGGCGAGGCTGAGATGGCCTTGGTGCCCACCAAGAGGAAGAAGAAGAAGAACACCAACTCCAGGATGCAAGGGAGGAACCAACAACAGGCTGGATCCTCATCGGCTGACAGAGGTACATCTTGTATCCTTGGTTTTAGCTATTAATTGTGCAGAGTCCTATGACCATGTTCTCCGGTGACGCCAGTATCGAGGGAGTTACACCTTCTTGTACTAGCCAAAGCGCTGGCCACTAGCTTGTGGCATCAATTACAGTCATATTGCACCTAATTTACACCATTTTCATTTAAACCCTGTGAAAATACAAGCCCTTTGCTTCTAAAATAATTCAAGACAGAAATTATTGATGCTGGCTGAGAAATATCTAGTGAAATTAAAATATTTCATACTAACATTTTAAGTGTCGTGTTGAAAACGTGAAGAAAAATACAAGCTATCCATTAGCAAGCAGTTCCTTTGAAAAGAAATCATTACTTTTTTATGGAGAGATAATTTGGCTGAAATGCTACAAATCTTTCAAGGACAAAACCTGCGGTATTATTTTTTCTGACGTGTTCATTGTTGAACTCAGCTCCGTGCGTTGGCAGTAAAAAACATTCATTTGTTTCAACTGAAAATGTTTTTAATATGAGGTAATCTTTAGGGTAATGCTTGTCTTTAGAAAGATGATTAGATTATTTAGCTTAATTTCAGCTAGATTTAAAAAAAAAAAAAAAATAAAAAATCAGTCGGCAACTATTCTGTTAAACCTTCCTTTTCATGGAAAAGGAAGTTTGTGTTTTAGGCTCTGCTTTTTTTTTTTTTTTTGTAAGCAAATGACTCAAAGCAGACTGCGTCGCCCTGCCAGTGTGTTTATCCCCGTGTGCGCTGAAAGCAGAGCTGAGATTAGACAGGAGCTGCTTACACAGACACCGCCAACAATTCCCAGAGAAATTAATGAGCCGAATTCAAAATTGTCTCAGGCAGTGTAATTTACTGGCTGCACCCGCTGTGAAGACAATCTCTGTGTGGGCTCTCTGAGGGAACCACAGTTGGATTTCACACTGCTAGCTCATGTGATGAGTTAGAAGACAGCATCCCCAAAGGGCTCTCCTCCCGCCCCACCACAAATACCTCTGGGACACAGAGGTTCTTCCACAGGACAACGTTGAACTGAGTTCAGATGCACAAAGTCAGCCCCTGAAATACCCGCTCCTCTCCGCCGATCAGGTCTGCAAGCCGAGCCACGCTGCCTGGTCCTTCCTAAGGGCCCCAGTCCCAACAAGCATCTAATCCCACCTCTGACAAACAAGTGAAAAGGCCCTTGCCTGAAATTTATGCAATCAGGCAACGGGAATAACCCCCTCCATCTCTGTCTCTCCTTACCTCTTCAATAATTAGCTATCTGAGGATGAAAAACACACAAACAAATGAAGAATAAGGGGACTCATGCTTAAACAATACCTGTCAAAAGATTCAGTGAAATGAAGGTTCATCTTTAATACTGAGAGATTCCATAATTAGACACAAAATGAAGATAAAAGGCTGCCACCCCCCTGGGTCTCTGTACAAAGATTAGAGAGGGAGAGACACGTACGTGCTCAGACTAATGGAAGAATACCTCAGCAGCACTCAATCACTGCAGGATATTTCCTGTGTCCGTGTCTCAGGATAAATGAGACTGTTTAAAAGTGGTTAATTTCTTAGCAATCCAGGCAAGGATGGTGGAGGTAAAAGAGCCAGAAGCTCTCGCAGGAGGTACAAATGAGCAATTAAGTGTTAAAAATAGATAAATAAATATTTACATTCCCATATCAAAGCGTAACAAGAACTGCGGTGTAACACAGCATGCTAAGGCAGAGGAGAGAGATCAGCCTCCCTCCTGGAAGACACCAGTAGCTGGAGAGGTGGTACCGCTTTGCCGTACGACCTTTTCATAAATCACATCGGGTCAAGGAAACAGCAGAGCTGTGCCACTTTTCTGTGTGTCTTTTAATTTCCCTGACGCTCATGCAAAATGCATTGGTCCTGTCTTTGAGCTACTTTCAAACAGCTTGTTCAAAAAAAAATGTGACTGAGTGGCTAATGACAGTCTCTTCTGGAGGAAGACAGAATATGTTATGTTTTCGCCCGGTTTGGTGCTGTGATGGCAAAATGAGAGCGTGGCCAAAGAGCCAGGCACTGCTCTCTGCTGGAATGTCCTCCCCATTGCACCCGTCCCACCATCCTGCAACCAGCAAGCGTAGTCTGAGCTCCACAGAACCAGTGACAGCTTGAAATGCACCGTGGAAAAATCTCATTTCAGTTGGTTAGAAGACATCGCTGAGACAACGTTCTCCACCCTGGACGTTGTGCTCTGGCTTGCTTGAACTGGTTGTTTAGTGTGTTGTTTTGTTTGGTTTGGGTTTAATTTAAAGAGGAAATTCAAGGCAGGAGTGCAGGGATTAGCACCAATAATGCTGCTGTTTGTAACAACGCGAGGGCTTTTACTGTTAGAAGCCTTTGGTGCAAGGTACTACACAAAGAAGAAATTTCAAGCAAGTCCCACCTCAAAGAGTTTGCAATCGACTTCCTTTATTCCAAAGCAAACGGAGCCAGGTGTGCGAGCCTGCTGGGAAATCCAGTAACTGTGGGCACACAGGTCACTGTGGACTGCACCTGTGTTCATAGGTGGAGTGCAACGAAGACATAAAACAAGTGCTTGTAAAATATGGGAGATAACAACGCCCAGCACCTTTGCTCCACTTCAGTCAAAGGAGTTTTGGCATTGAGCTGGAAGCTCGTGTGATCACAGGATATACTATAACAAACGATAACAGAACAGTCCAAAGAGCAGACAACTCCAGTCTTGTCATCTGCTTGCTGCCTGCTCCCTCCTTCCCTGCTCCCACCTCATTCCAGTACGGACGGAACTGGGACAGAGTGGACTTTTTAGCTGATTCACAGGCTTTGCTGTTCCCAAAAGCATTGTGCATAGCCAAGCTGAAGAGAAACCAGAGGCACAGTTTCTCAGCCCCTGAAAGTATCAAGCCTTTGTATGTTTTCTGTAGGCTTGGAGCCAATGGTTTGGTTATCAATATCCCAAATGTTAGTAATGTAAACTCCAAGCAGACCAAGATAGTGGATAATAAATCCAGCAATGGTTTTGAGGCTGATGACACCATTACGTCAGATACCACTCCTGAAACAATATGGCTTGCCTTTCTCAAGTCCTTTACAAGCAACCATATTCCAAATAAAATTTCCCATTACTGACCATTCTTTCACTCACATCCAGACATGATCCAAGTTCCAATCTGGATGTCTTTCATCTCATTCATGTATTATCATTTCATTGATTTGAGAACATTTGAACAATATGAGGATTGATCAGACAGAATTTTCTCACATCCCATATTTTTTTCCAACAGTACCACGGCATATGACAGTCTAGTTGCATCAGGAAAGATTCTGAACAAGTTTTGCTACTTTAGTTAAAACAAATACATTATAAAGCACATTGTTAGACCTCTTGGCCTGTATCTCTGTCAGGATGAGACAGTACTTGAGTAGCTCAGCTGCTTTGAAGCATCTCTATGCTTTAGGACATGACTGGGGACCACACCAGGGAATTGTCTGTGCCGTATGAAGAACATCAGAGACCTGAATTACGGACAAAGCATTGGGGTGATGGGGAAAAGTCACGGAGTCTCATTTTGCCTTGCAAAAGAAAAGCTTTTGCTGTGTATTATACAAGGAAATCTCTTGAGCAAGGAAGATCTGGAAGTGATGTTTTCAATTTAGTTTGTCATTCCTAGAAGGCCAGGTAGTTAAAGTTCTTCCCATCTGCTAAAGCTAGATACAAGCTCTGATATTCTCCTCCACAAATAACGCAGCAGCACTTACTGGTTAGGCAGATCCCACTAACTTTGTCCTGGAAAAAAAAAATTATTCCCTCCAAATTCACCAGCTTTTCAACTCTGGGATCTGAGAATAAGTAACAGAATCATTGCAAGCCTGACATGATCAGTTACCAGTTTGAAGCAGTGTGTTTCCCATTCCCACCCCTTCAGTCACTGCCACCACAGTTTAGTGTGCCATTCCACTTTGCGGCTGTCAGGGGAACCGCAGAGCTGTCACCTCCTGCGCTTGTCAAAATTCCTACACGCTCTAACAGCTGAAAAGACATTTTCAATGCACAGTATATGGGTAACACTTTTTAGGAGGCTCTTCTTGCCCTTATTCCTTTGTACCTCCACACCTCTCCAGACCTTGCAGTCTGTCAGACCCTCCCATAGCCATCCCCAGCCTTCCATATGGATCGCCGGAATGATTTGTGCTCCGCTCAGGACAGAGCTGAGACCCACCTGGACAAGGTAGCTGAGAAAGTCCTGTGAGCAGAGGCCCGCCAAGCAAGAGAATGCCATTTAACACTGACAGACTAGGCCTGATTGTAATGTTCCCTTACACTACACATTTTATTGTATTTCCTCTGGTTTTCCACTTAATATACTACGGTACCTGCTACCGGGTCACATTAGCAATAATTTCTGAATTGTTTTGAGACAATACCCCTAGTGATGGCTATAAAACCAACTGAAGCAGTCCCTTACCTTACAGTATTTTCTTCTGTAACAGCTGACTTTCTAGATGAGGATTTGAAGAAGATCCCAGATCATCTGAAGTTTCTCAATTTCCAATTTTGCAGCTCATTCCATCAGCTCTGAAGTGGAGCTTGACAAAGCCAAGTCTAATGAGAACAGAACACAGGGTAAGGCATGCCCTCAAGAAGAACAGCCAGGAGAAGAGACACCAAATGTACCAATGGGACCAGGACCATATTTTTACATCAGTGGATCCAACGGAGCTGGGCTGTAAGTAGGTCCTCTCAGCAGACTCATATGAACTTAAGTATATTCTGTTACTGCTTTTTTGTTTTCCATCTCTGCTTTCTTTTCCTCTGGTGTTCTGTTAAATTATTTTTATCCCGTCCCAAGTCATGCAATGTTACCCATTGTCCAGTGGCCTCAAATAATTTTCCTTCGATTTGCTGTCTGTTTGGAGTGGTACCCCTGGGGAACCATTTAAAGATAATTCAAACAGAAAGTATCCACTGGAAGGCCACCTGTGGTAGAGCAGCTAATTACTCTATCTTTGCAAATAGAATACTTCTGTTTGTTTAATGAAAGTTTCTCTGGTGGGGCTGTTCAGAAATCACTTACCTACCCCGTGTAGCAAATCTGCTAGCATCATCACTGGAGCTAGAAGCCGCTGTTGTTGATCAACATTCTGTTACCCTAAATGTAAAATAAGCAAAAAATAAGGAGAAATTTCTTCCCAAGAAAAAATGTCAGACCAGAAATTCCATTCATTCCTTTCTGAGCTCTTTCCAGCACATTGGCATTCTTCTCTAGCTGTTGTCACCAGCAAGCACCACAGAATCTCTGCTACAAACAGCACCTTCCCTCCTGTGTTTCCATAGTTTTGTCTACAAACAGCTTTTTCTATTGCTTCTTGGCATCCCTCCCTAAACTCCTCAGCAGAGAGGCTCCTTATTAAGGCTGAACCCTGAACATTTGTATTCCACGGGTACCAGTTTGTTGTGGTTTAGCCCCAGTCAGCAGCTAAAATATCACACAGCTCACTCCCCTCCTCACCACCCCCCAGTGAAACGGGGAGGAGAATCAGGAAAGACATCAAGGCAAAACTTGTGGGTTGAGAGAAAAACAGTTTAACAGAACAGCAGAGGAAGAGAAAACCGAGATGGAAAACAGAAACAATAACAGAATACACTTAAGCACGTAATTCCCAGTACAATAGCTCACAGTGGATCCTGATGTCCAGCTCCCTCCTGAGTGGCAAAAACCTGTCCCTCAGCACCGTCTCCACTTTATAGACCCAGCGTGACATCACACGGGATGGACCAGCCCTTGGGCCAGTTTGGGTAACCTGTCCCAGCTGTTGGCTAACTGGTAAACTGTCCCAGCTGTGTCCCCCAGCCACAGGTGCCACCAGCTCCAGCTCCTCTCCCAGCTCTGGTGAAAATTAACTCCATCCTAGCCAGAACCGGGACACAGTTGCATCCTCATTGGGAAAACCCTGATGAAATGGTACAAGCTCTCAGAGCTGCTGAATCACAGTGTTCTTAGCATCCTCTGTTAAGCCCCCTGCCCTCTCAAGGTCAGACCAGCAGGTCCACTAACAGCTGTTCTAATTAATGCTTCCCACCTTGTCCCCCACCCAGGGACTTCTGGGCATGGTAGGTCAGGCTCCCAGAGAAAATTATTAGATCAAGAGACAGGACCTAACTAAGTATTTGTTACTAGAAGGGAGGCTACTTTGCTGTTTTGTTTTCCATGCGCAGTGTGAGCATCTATTGCCAGAGCAGAGGCTGGCAGCGTATCTATGACAACACAAGAGAGGATTATGCGCTGAAGTGGTGTGAAATCAAGTGCCGAAAGACCTATTACCATTTCAAAGAAGGTAGGGGTGTCTGTGGGCCTTTCGTGGGAGGGGGTAGTGGGAAAAACTTGAGAACGCTGGACTTGTGGCTCCCAGGGCAGAGGAGGTCACCTGGGGGTAGGAGAAACAGGTAACTTCAACTTTTTGTCAGACCTCAGAGGGGATATCAGAGTTGGATTGCCATGGTGATCAAATAAAAGGGTTTAGACAAGAAAACAGCTTTGGGAGAAAAGATACCATGGAAATGAACTAAGCATAGTGAAATCAGCAGTACAGAGAGCTAACCATAAACCATCACAGGCGCTTTTGAAACGCAGTCCTCCTGCTTTGGATTTGAGGACAGGCTGCAGCGGACGGACTGTAGCGTAGGGACAGCACGTAGCCGACTCCGGCTCCTCTCGAGCACCAGTCTGGGCCTTGCATCTGGAGGGTGCCTCACCTTTAGAGGCAATCCCCACTGTGGAGGTCGGGAGGGGAGGAATGGAAGGAAGCGTGCACTTGAAGAAAGAAAGAAAGTAAGCTCAAGACGGGTCACCCCACACATGCCAGGCCCAGCTGTCTCTGTCTAGGGAGAGCACAGTCACTAAAAGCCAAACCACTCCACTGTATTAGCAAGCAACTTTTTTAATTGCCCCTCCCCTCCATCTCATCAGTGATGACTTCCAGGGCCCAGCCAGCTTTCCCACCAGAAAAGCATAAAATCAACGTCTTTGGCTGGCACCCTCAGAGTGACATTTTGCATAACAAACACAAAATTCCCTAAGCACAGCTTCTGGGGCAATTCTTTTACTTCTGGGAGCTGGTCAAGCCTGAGCATCGCGGCACAGAGCTGCATGTTTTCCTGTGGCAGAGGGAGGGAGTTTTCACTTCCCTGCCAGTCCACGCACAGCAGCCGCCTTTCCCCTCCCGCCAGCTCTGAGGGCAACGTGGTGGCTGTGTGCCAGCCTGCACCGTTACAGCAGCTGGTCTAACACACGGTGGTGCAGACAGGCTGTGTTTAAATGCAATTCTGCTGCTGGGATGATGTGACGACAGTGGCACCTTTGGAGCGGTCGAGGGATGCTCTGTGTCATGAAGCCCCATCAGGTTGGACAAAAACATTTCCAGCAGGTGATCTCACTGCTCTGTCAGTCACTACTGCCTTAAAGCAAATTGGGTGAAGGTTAACAGTGACAGTCAGCTTCATCCTGCAGATTCTACTGCATGGGACGATGAGGGCAAGCTTTATTTTTCCCCTCATACAGGTGAGCAGCTTCTCTACCAGATTCCAAACAACAGAGTCCTCACCAGTAAGATCGGGCTTTTATGCTGCCTGAGAGAACAAGAGCGGGTGATGACAAAGATCAGTAGAAGCTCTCGTTCCAAGTAAGAACTCTCACCTCTTTGAAACTTGACCAGAAACATTTCAACAGAAAGCGAGAGCACATAAACAAAGGACTAGTTTTTCCTGGATGTATAACAGTACAGGATACAAAGTATATGGGGTTTTATTTCTCTCTTATCTTCTAGAAAACTCACTTTTTTTTCCAGAAGTACATACATTAGAGACAGAATTTCTTCTTCTTCTTCTATGTCTGGAGTTGCAGGAGTGCCAGGTCCCCCAAAGACAACAGTCACGGTAATTCCCCTGTTTTGGGTACCTCATCCCACTGGAACGGCCACAACTTCTTGTGCTGGAGACACTGTAAATGTTAAGAGAAGCTTATTGCCATTTCTGCTCCTATATTTTTGACCTACCAAAAAACCAAATGGCAATCCTGCACCATGGTTACCTGCAGCCATCTCAAGTAGTTTTAAAAAAAAAAACTGAGCATATGAAGAATGTCTTCAGGCTAACATTTATTCTTGAAAG